>LOJH01027551.1:0-13450 GCA_001685095.1 Ellobius talpinus
AGGCATACACGCAGATGGAATATTGTATACATAATAAATAAATAAATAAATAAATATTTTAAAAAAATAATTTCTCTATCTCCAAATTTAAATCAAGAAGCATTTGCTGAACTTCCTCATACGTCCCATGGTTAAAATAAAATTTAGGACTCTTTTGCTTCCAGAGGAATTTAGCACCTGTTTCTCACTGGTTTTTGTTTAGTTCATCTGAACACTGACCATTTTCTCTGAGTGCAAAGAGCTTTGGAGAAGCTAGTAGAGTCCTTACTCTTTGAAAACAAAGACTAAAGCCTCATCCAAGGAAGATGAGCCCAGGGGTTCCTCAACTTGCGTCTGGCTAGCCAAACAGACAGATTCCCATGAAATTCAACACTGTTTGTTCCTAGAGTCAGTAGTCTTTGGCTTCAGTATAAGAAAAAAACAAAACCTCCTTTCCTGGATGACCTTGGATAAACTGTATGACAGAACCGATCCACCAATCCAAGGAAAACCTCTCATAAAGAGGTGGTTGGGGGGGCTGTCCTAAGTCGAAGTCTTGTCTCACTGCGTGAAAGATCCTACTACTCTAAACACTCTCTTGTTTCATGACTTTTGCTTCTAACAAAGTCACTGCTCACTCTCTGTTTTCTTCTGCCACTTCTCCTAGGTTGTGTTCCCTCCCATCCAGATATTAGGTCAATAACAACAAGACTTTTTTATATTTATATGCATGCACGTATGTGTGCTCATAAATGCTGAGGAAAGTCTGCATGTGTGTGTGTGTGTGTGTGTGTGTGTGTGTGTGTCCACAGAAGCCAGAAGAGGGCATCAGATCCATTCCCTGGAGCTAGTGAGCAGTCCAGTGGATGCTGGGAATTGAACTCTTGTCCCATGAAAGAGCAGAGGCTTCTCCTAACTACCAAGCCATTTCTCCAGCCTGACAATGACTCATTTTAGTAGCTCTTGTTATATTGAGGTTCTAGAAAAATAATCATGAAAAAAAAACTTTTATTAAAACATTCCACAGAGGAAACTGTCACAAGGAAATTGCAAGAAAAAAGACCAAAAGTAAAGGAGGTGCTTGGTTTCACTGCTTTTCTTCTTTTCCATTTTTCCTTAAGCTGCAGGTATCGCATCTCTCTGGCTCTAAAAAGCCAGGAGCTTGCTCAGCCTGCTCTACCAACTCCAAAGACTTCACCAGCTTTCCAGAGTTTTCCTCCCTTGAAACAAATTTGTGACAGAGCTAGAAAGATTGCTGTGTGGTTAAAAGCACTGGCTTTTCTTCCAGAGGACCCAAGTTCTATTCCTTGCATCCACACAGCAGCTCAGAACGTCTGTAACTCCGGTCCCAGGAGATCTGGCAGCCTCTTCTGGCTTCCCTAGGTACTGCGTACAAATGATGCCCAGATATACATGTAGGCAAAATGCCCATACATATAAAAAATACTTTTTAAATTTTTGTTTCTGACAGAACTAAAGAGATGGTTCAGTGACTAAAAGCTATTCCCAAGGACCCAGGTTCAATTCCCAGCACCTGCATGGCAGTACACAACTGTCTGTAATTCCAGTTCCAAGGGATCTGACACCCTCACATAAACATAGAGGCAAAACACCAATGCACATAAAAGAAAAATAAGTCATTTTTTAAAAAATTTTAAGAAATATTTGTCCCTACATACAGATAAACAGACTCAAAAGAGTGTGTTATCACTAAGAAAAAGATACCTGCTGAGAGATACAGTAGTATGTATAAATTTATACTATATATAAATTTCAGAATTAAAGAATACCTGTATTGAGCTCAAGATCTCAAGATGAATTATTTAGATGAAAATTGAAAAGTGAATCTTTCTAGAAAACATGGGAAAGACCCAAACAAAACTGTGACATCTCTAAGACAACAAAGGAAGAAAACCTGTTTGTTTATTTGTTTGTTTGTTTGAGATGAAATTTGTGAAACGCACAAGCAGCCATTTCAAGGTGCACAAATCAGTGGTGTTTAGTGCACTTGCCATGGTGTGCCACCATGATTGCCCCAAAACTTTCCAGCACCCCGAGAGAAGGCCATACAATGAGTTATCATTCTCCATTCTCCCTTCCCACAAATTCTCCCTGCCCCTAGCCACTCCTACTCTGCCTTTTGACCAGGGAGCTTTGCCTATTCCAGATTTATCACATGAAAAGAGTGATTTAAAATGTAGCCTTTGGAGGCTGGAGAGGTGGCTTAGCAACTACGAGCAATTGCTGCTCTTGCAGACCAGGAGTTCAGTTCCCAGCACACACAGGGCAGTTTGAAACTGCTTGTAACTCTATTTCTAAGGGATCTGATGCCCTCTTCTGGTACCCATCAACACTGCAGGCACATGGAGCACATACATACATGCTCACAAAACACTCATACATATAAAATAAAAATAATAAATATTTTAAATGTAACTTTGGAACTTCAACTCCTTCATATGATGCTTTCAGGTGTTATCATCACTGACTTGAAATTTCCTTCAAATTGTACTTGTACCAATACTTCATTCATCTTATGGGTAGAGTATTCCATTGTGCATACACACTCCATTCTTCAGCCATTTATTTACTGATGAACATTTGTGTTGCTCTGATCTTTTGTCTGCTATGAATAGTGCTACTACAAGTTGAAGGTTTTAAAGGAAGCAACTCTATTCTTCTACACATTGTTGGGTGTTTTGGCCACATATCAAGTCAAAATACTCCAGGGACTGATGCTACCTGAACATATTTAGTGATGAGTCCTTTTACTACACAAAACTAACTGGGATAAAACTGGCCACACTTCTACCAAGAAAGGAAGAAAAGTTGTGGGCAGTTTTGGAGATGGTTGAATAATGATATTTGCAACAACTGATACATTAACCGCAGTGAAAAATAAGCTCATCAGATCGAGCAGCCAGAGCAGACATGGAGTGAGGACCACAAGAAGAATTCAGAACCATTGTCTAGTTTGTGTGTGTGTGTGTTACTTTTTTAAGGACTGCACAGCTGCAGCAATTGTGTGAGCATTCAGGGACTGTCAAACCCTCATCTGACTTTATGAAGAATGTCTCTGAGGTGGATTTTATTGCTTTCAGCTGGAGAATGCATCCCACCCCACTAGCACAAAGCCACATGCCCACCAAACACTGCCTGTCTTCTCCTGCCCTGAAGTGATCAGAAAACCAGAGTCCACCACAGGGAACACACATGGAGTCAATTTGTGCCTCAAGTGGGCTCATAGCTTACCATAACCTGTAAGAGATAAGACACAGCAACATTCCAATAGGAACAGAAGCCCAAGGGAGCTCACCTTTGTGTAGGGTGCTTGTCCCTTTGTGGAATTTGTACTTTGATTTTCTTTCTGGTGGGCAATAGTCTTCATTTTCTAAACATTCAGTAGAAGAACACTCAGATTCTCTTTTCCAAAACTTTCTGGAGTTTCAGTGACATGAATGTATTCTGCACCAACATACATAATGTGGGAATATTATTTGGTCCAAATAAATAAATAAAGACTGTTTAGGGAAAGCAATGGGGTGGGGGCTGCAGGGAAGCAAGCCCACATCTGCTCTTGCTCACAGTGTTCAATTCAGCCCACCTCGAAGGACCCCCCAGCTTTGCTGGATCTTGATGCTCTGATGTTCACAGAGCAACTCAGCTCTCCAAGACACCATGTTGACACTGGGGATCCTACCAAGTGTTGAAAAGCAATGTGGAAGACCTCCTTCAGGCACCCACTGGGGAGAGAGGCAGCAATCTTCTCAGGTCTCTTCTCAGAAACCAAATGTGAGCACTTGCCAACTCTGTGTCTTTGAGGAAACTCTTTGAGGAAGACTACTGCTGGATAATGTTTCCCATGCTAGAGATAAACTAAATTTTCCCAGCTTTCAGATCATCCTGAAGAAAAGATCTTAAAGATACATTAAAGCAGCTGAACAATTCTCACTTTAGGGACACTGGCAGCCTTTGTGCCAAGAAAATGACTCCAAAGGGACAGAGACTCCCGAAACAAAGTGTGTGTGTGTTTGTGTGTGTGTGTGTGTGTGTGCAGCAAATGCATCTGGTTCAAGTGGACCTTGAGATAAATAGAACTTAAAATTTAGTGGATTTTTAAATAAAGCTTTAATTTTAAAAACTATTACTTTAAAAAGACTACAAATAAACATCGCACATCACAATTAGCCAGACCCAAAGTCTATTCCATCAGAACACCCTTTCTGAAGTTGTAGAGCCTCACACCAGGTTTTCCTCTTTCACTAGCAGATATATTTTTGCACAGTTATCATAAAAATACCACCAAGACTGAAAAATCCATGACAGAATTAGAGCAACAAAAATAATTGATGTTATATCCTCTTTTATATCCACTCGTGTGTGTTTTTAAAAAAGAATTCTCAAGCTGTGGATATGGCTCAGTCAGTAAAACACCTTGCACAAGCATGAAGACTTGTGTTCGGATCTCCAGAGCCCATGTAAGAAGCTGGGCATAGCATTGCTCACATAGAGTATGGAGTCAGGCAGATCTCTGAAACCCTGTGGCCAGTCAGCCACACTGAACAGATGAGTTTCTGGCTCAGTGAAAGACTCAGTCTCAAAAACTAAAACTGGAAAATAATGAAGGAAAGACACTCAGCATTGCCTGTGGGCCTTCATGCATATGCACATGTACCCACATTCACAAGTGCACACCACACACATGTGCACACAGAATAAATTTTTTAAAACAAAAAAGAGCATTCTCAGTGCAACACAAAAGATGCAATTCTACTACAGTCCCTGATGTTCTATTCTTGTGATTAGAAACACATAATACCAAGTTTTCTACCTTTGTTTTTTGGATGTGGGGTTTTACTATGTAGCCTGACTGGCCTAGAACTTGCTATGTGGATCAGGCTGGCTTTGAACTCAGAGATTTGCCTGTCTCTGCTTCCCAAGTGCTCAGAATAAAGGTGTGAACCACCGCTTGGACCAACATTTGCTATCTTAATCATTTAACGTGCACAGGGCGATAGTAACAACTATGTGCACATTGCTAGGATGCAACAGAAACTCTAGGCATTTTCAGACTGCTAATTAAACTTTAAATCCATAAACTTCCCATCACCTCTCCCATCAACTCCGGGAATCCCCATTCTACCATCCGTTGCTGTGAGCTAAGAGTTTCTAACTTTAATTTGTAAGGAACTTAAAAGCCAGTTCATTCAAACTCTCCTTTTCAGCTGGGCAGACTGTGCTGCAGAGCTCCAGGTGGTGATGAGTCAGCCAGTACCCAGGCCCTCAAACCAGCTGTCTCCAGCACACCATGTTAGTAATTTGGTTATGGTTGGCTTGCCCGTCATACAAATCAGTGCTCATTTACATACAGAAGAAAGCAATTTGCAGCAATTATTACAAACATCAAATTACAATTCCAGAAATATTTTGTAAATTGAACATGGTGGCCCAGTAGATAACCACATTTTCAAGGGCTGTTTAGGGTAAACTCTGTTAGAAAGTTAGAAGAATATTGATTCTACGTGGTGAATGTTCTAAGATAGATAAAATTCATCAAGAACAGAAAGTGTCTACCAGACAAAGAGATGTAGCCATGGAATCTGTCTCTTGGGTAGTAGAACAGAGATTCTGACAGCATCCTGTTTCCAATTCCACTTCCCTCCAGCATCCCCAGAGCCAAACTAGATGTCATTCCTAGATGGAATGAGTTGAGTCTAAATCTAAGACATTGGGAAAGTAGAACCCGTTTTTGACCCAGTTTTGTGGGGAAAGTCAGTGGATATAGGAAAAAGAAAAGTTTGGGGCATCTCTAGACTGCTGGGGACAAGAGTAAGACTGCAGGATAGGAGTTTAGACCGTGAATTTGGGTATCTGGAGGTGAACTAACCCTTTGCTATATGCCAATCTTTCCTCTGTTTCTGTTTTCTTTTGTGTAAAATGTGGGCGAAAACAGTAACATCCCCAGCCAAGAACAACACGAGCGGCCACACAAAGCAGAACCTTGCTGCTTCGCTCAAAACCTGCTACAGCTGTTCCCAATCCCTTCTCATTGTGCCCTTCGGTCTTCCTGCCCACTCTTCACCACCCCCTCTCTCTCCTCTTCACTTCCCTCACACTTTTAGGTCTTCTTTCTTTATCACTTGCCTGTGTTCCATTCATCCTCATGAGCAGGACCGACTTCATGTTTGATGATTGGAAGAAGTCTAAAGGTCTCATCTACCATAACCTGAAAGTCTCTCTAAGATATTATGATGAGTCATTCAATACCCTGAATAATTCTCCATTTTGGTGCAAAATCCCCAACCTTCAATAGTGTTAATTAATAGTCAAAATATTAGCCTATTCCTAAGCACTCTGGCACATTCTCTCATATAATAATTATATCTATATGAAATTACCTGGCTTGTGTATTGATTATTTAATTATCGTTATCCTCAAATATCTGAAAAATATCATTTTCCTGTCTTGTTCCTGACTGTATCTCCTACCCCTTCAGCAAAGTCTAGAAAATAGTAGCTACTCAAAAATTAGCTATCAAATGTTGAAGGTTGAACTACTTACTTCCCACCCAAATATACTATGCTGCCCACCTCCAGTTCTACAAATATGCTAACTCCTTTGTGTGAAATACATGACATCCAGTAAATGACTGAGTGCCTTCCCGGATCATCTCATTAATACTCCAGGACTCAACAAGAGTTCTTTGCCTTCCTACCTCTATCTAGCTGGGACATGCTCCTCCAAATGCCCTTGTCTGTCACTCCAGACTTAACATTCCTGAGATCTTCATGAACTGACACATGCCCCAGTACCACCACAACTACAGCACTCCTCTCTAAAGTTGATACATCAATAATACCAAAATCTGCATTTCCACAGTAAGGGAGTAGGGAGTCTTCTAGTCTTTCATGACCCCTCCTTGACCCTGATCTGTCCCTTCTAAATGAGTTTGTGTGAGGCCTTGAAGAAATGAGAAAAGACAGATTCCATAATATCAACTCCATGAACATCAAAGGTCCCATCTTATTGCTATCACAGTTCTTATGCTGAAAACTCTTGGAAAAGAAAATCCATCTCCCCAACGTATCCTCACACCTGGCCCAAAGTGAGGAGAAGAAGAAAACTACCACTGTGTTCATAAACTAAATGACTGTACGTAACTTTTATCTGTTTAATTACTTTGGTCTCTGAAATTCCATTTTGTGTTTTTCTTTCATTATAATTATTATATATTCCAATAGGGTTGCCCATCTTCACTGAACAATGCTTAAGAAGAAGCAAAGATGTTTTCTGCTTACTTTGGCTCCAAATTGGAAGGATGCATCCCAGACAAAAAAAAATCCAGCAATAGCACTGGCTGAGAATGGAATTCCAGACACTCCAGTTGGCCCAGTTCTGACACCAAATGAAGACACAAGGTGTCGAGAAGGGGCCACACACACACACTTGGATGAGGCCACAGCTCTGCTTTAGACATTGATTGTGCTCTCTGGACTTGCTCGCTGAGCTAAGAAGTTCTGAGTATGTTACAGTGCTGGTGGCAAACCCAGAGCTATGCCAACATACCCAAGCAACATATATGTGGAAATGATCAGAACTCCTGCTTGCAACTAGATCCCTGCCCCCAGCACAGCAATAATCTGAGAACTTTGAACCTATTTCTCAAGCCAAATCAGGCCCCAAAGACATTTCAGAACCTCTGTCTGTGGGAATATGCCCTCAGTTGCTCATGGGAATAGGTAATAAAATGGGGTAAGAGCAATACATACAGTTTTATTTCTAGACCATATAGACAAACAGAAATAGTCTAAAGTTGATGAATTGTCTCAACCGTGCTATAGCAGTGATTTATATCTTGTAATATTAATATTGTCTCCAAATGTGTGAAAGAAGGGACCACATCCTTTCAAGTCATCTAATCCTAATGCCAAAATATGTTAGAATTATTTTATCAGTTCCAGGCAGTTATGAACCTCACTCTGATATGAATCCATGGACCATACTTTTCTTTTGAAATTCTCTATCCCATGGCTCAAAGAGGAAATACATTACAATCACTTGAGGACAAATTTAGACATACATTTAGACAAAATATTCAGGCAGCCACTTGGTATGTAATTAAAATGCCACTGGTGGGAACCATTGGCTCCAACAGCAGTGAGGGAAACTTAACTTTTCCCTCCAGGAAACCAATTCTATCAACAGGCCCAGTGAGCAAAGTGAAATAGTGATCTTACAATGGAGCCAGTGAAAGGCCCAGCTAAGGTCCAGCACCTGGCAAGTCACTGGTAGGTTGGTCTAGAGTGGGCTCAGAAGTGCATCCAGGATGGAAGCTAGAAGGGTGTCATAGGTATGCTCTGCTCATAACAAGGCAGGGTGGGTTTCCTCTGCTCTGCTTGCTGTTTGATGCAGCCCCTGTGAATAAGTTGTGAGAGTTGACCTTGGACTTGGACCCATAATGCTCTGCTTGTACTCTAGAAAAGGCACTGGTTAGAAAACTCTAGAGGTCATCAAGGCAACCTATGCCTCCAGGAAAGCATAGGGCATAACTTCTAGGGAAATGTCGACCCAGGTTGGTCTTCAACTTGCTGCAAAGCTGAAAATAGCCTTGAATGCCTGATCCTCCTGCTACCACCACCTAGGTGGTAGGATTATAGACGTGCAACACCATGCCTGACCTTGTATTTTTCTTTATTTATACCCTAAAAATTCCAGAGTATAACTTAATGTTCCCATTTAATAAAGGTCAGTTTATTCCATGGGTGAAGGTAATCGCCAACTCTCCATATCCTTCTTCCCCTTTTTATGGAAAATGACAAGTAGATCCAAAGGTTAACTAACAAAATTAACTTTCAATCACTGCTTACCTTCAACAATTACCAACTCAGGCCCCGTCTTGTTTCACCTCCCTCCCCAGATATATATAGAGATGTTATTACTATCAGGAAAAGGAGTGCAATGAATACAACTACTTTGAAGGGGTTAAGTATGTACCCAATTGTATGTGTATTAAAGAGAGAGAAAAATGATATAAAATAAACGTAGCAAAATGTTAAAAGCTGGCAAGTCTTGGGAAAGGTCATCTGGGAGAGAAATTATTTGTCCCGTTCTTGCAAATGTTTTGTAAGTGTAAAATGATTTCAAATTAAGAAAGCAAACATCTATCTCCCTCTGCTGAAGCTGGATGATGTCTGCACCATGTCTCTTTGCTCTGGTATTCTCTTTATCCCTGCTTTGGGGTTTTCTTGGACAGCCTTACTTCTTGGTTCCTCTGTAAAGAACCTGGTGTTATTTGTGTTGAAACCAGGTTACTGACATTTTTATGGTGTTTAGTCTTTCTACCCAAGAACTTGTGTATTTCCCTTTGAGAAAATTCACTCCTGCATTTTTCTAGATATTTTATAGTTTATCGTCTGAATTTTAAGCACTCTGTGCTTGCTTACTTTACTGTTCTAAATGTAGGATTTTTTTGCACTGTACCTACTATGAGGTCTCAATGTCTGTTTTGAGTTTCCCAAATGAGAAGTTTTTAAATTGTTTTGTAACTATTCTGAGGTAGATATTTTTAACTTGTTTCTACTATCTTAGTATTACCAATGTGTGGCAAAAATTTCAAAACAAAATATTCTGCAGTTCACTTTAGTTAATAATTGCAAAATGAGAGCTGGAAAAGGACTCCACAGTTAGCAGTGCTTGTTTCTCTTGCAGAGGCCCCAGGTTCAATTCAAAGAACCCTTAAAACCATTTGTAACTTCAGTTCCTGGTGATCTGACACCTTCTTCTGGCCTTTAAGGGTACCAAGAACATACATGGTGCACATGCATATATGCATGCAAGCAAACACTCATGCACATAAAATAATTTTTTGGGAATTGTAAACCCATGCTGCTATTATTACATGGAGGAAACAGTGAAGAGCCCTAGAATCTTGGACATTAAACTGGTTTAGATAGGTACATAACAAATCACATCTGAAATCTGCAAAGAACTGCTATCACCATAGAAAAACAGAAGAGTAGCTGGGGAAAAATAGCTTGACATGTAGATAGAACCTTTAGCCTGTTCGTGGCATCAGCACACACAAAGAAAGCATATGTGAACCAGTTCTCTGAGAGTATGAATATTGAAAAGGAAAAGGTGACATGAAGAGGTGGACTAACAATGAGCCCCCATAGTAGGGCAGGTACCCTGTCTTAAGGCATCTCACATGGTCCTGTCTTTCACACCACTGCTGAAACATTCACTCAGAGCTAAGAGTAAAAGTATTTGCCAGCTGCCAAGCACCCACACTGCTTCCCACGAAAAACAAGTCAGTTGTGCTGGGGCGTACACATCAGTCTGCCATGATCCCATGGGGACACCTCCAACCAGTGCTGATCCAGCACTGCCAGTCCATGAGCTCATCAGGAACTGCCTTCATGCCTCTCAAACTGAGCATCAGAGAAAAACTGGACATCTGAGTGAGAGGAAAAGCCGTAAAAACTAATTAATGTGGCTTCATGTCTGCAAAGATGTTGGAAAGGCCGGTATTGCTTTTACTTGGTGATGAGGAAATACTTGGCTCCTCCAGACCAATAAATGGGTTTTTAAGTGAGAAGCTAGGTGAACCATTGACAGCTTGGATTCCCTGGGCTTGCAAGATGCCCCAGGTGGGGGCAGTAGAAGAAAGCCTGGCAATAAGACAGGTTGGAGCCACTGAGCCAAGTACTATGTAAACAAGAGGAAGCTCTAATGGAAAGAGCAGGTTTTCCCAAGCCATGGCAGCGAATGGCACTTAAATCACATAACACTCTAAACCTCAGCGATTAAGCAGCAGCCCTTCTCCACTAGAGAAGATTTAGTGGGATTGGCAGGAGCTTCAATTCAAAGTCCCGCTAATTTAACATCATTCTCCAGAACAACCTTACCAAGTTCCCTGACTAACAGAAAAACTCAATGGGATTAGGTCGTTTGACTCCCTGCCTAGAGTTTGACGTTTTACATAGACAAGCAAAGAAGTGTGTTACTCTGAGAAGTCTCTCAGACCAAAATTATTTTGAGAACAAAGTTGAAATCTGCTTCCAACTTACTCTTTACTGCTAAATTCCCCTTGAAAATTTCATCTCCACTTTTATAAGCCTAATATATTTCCTACTTAATTTCTTCTTGAGACTCTTAAGGTCAAAAACTTTAAGAGCTAGATTATAATAAGTGATGCTGAATTATATTAAACCTATAAAACTAAAATCTGGCTACGACCTATGGCTTTGCTAAAATAAATACGTGGTTTTATTAGCAAATTGAACAGCACATTTAGAAAGGGTCAAGCCTTCTATTCTGTTTATTAACACTGACTTTCATCTCTACCCCAATTGCTCTCGCTCTGCCAACTTCTAACACTGAATAGACTCCTGGGGCCTCATTGGGGTTCAACAGACGTTCTTGAAGTTACTAAATGAACTTTTTCCCAGGATACTGTGCATCCCCAGATTTGAAAGTTGTCTCGGTTACTGTCCTATTGCTGCAAAGAGACACCATGACCAAGCCAATTCTTACAAAAGAAAGCATTTAATTCAGACTTTACTCACAGTTCCAGAGGGTTGGTCCATCCTTAGACATAGTCTCACTATGTAGTCCCAGCTGTCTCAAACTCCCAGTCCTCTGACCCCCATCTCCCAAAGGCAAGAATTATAGATATTTGACATACTTTGGTTTAGCCTGTAAAGCTAACTTTCTGATGCTCTAAGGTCACTTAATAGCTAGTTTTCCTTTGCTAGACCCTCATATGGTGTCTCCTCCACCATGCCAGCTCCACCCTCACACTTCCTCATAAGGCCTCTCATGCTCTGCTCATAGTTTCCCCACAGTTTGTTTTCCTGCTCCCTTCTTACTCCTCTAATTTCTAAATGAGCTGGGTTTACTTTATGTCAAAGGGCATTTCTGAGCCTCTACCAAGTCTCACATGACTGTGAGTTACTAGCAGGCATGCCAGTGCAACTGGGGGATGTGGAGCTCAACGTGAGATGAGGCTGGACACAAAGCCAGAGGTGTACACTCATCTCCTGTCTAGTGGAATGAGAATAGCGTGGAGACACTGGATCCCATGTGAGGAATGTCACCTTACATGAAGAATGTGAAAGCGGATAGAGAAGACGAGGACAATGGAAGGGAGGGTGTAGCATTTCTTGGTCAAACAGACCCCTGAAGAAGAAATGTCCCCTTTCCTTGACTGCAGTAAATGGTAGGGGTTCCTTGGAGTAGACAGCAACAGGGAAACGGATAGGTTTCTCCTTGATTTACCTCATGAGCAGGGAACACTAGCATAGTTTCTGGCCGCAGGGGGAGGGAGCAGTAGGAGATGCCTGTGTGCCCAGGAGCTTAGAGAGAAACTCACCATGGGCTTCCCAAAAAGAACTGAGAAGTGGTGGTCCCACCTGAGCAGATGCAAGCAAGAGACCAAAGATCAAGATTCCAGCTCTTCCCGTGACCTCAGTGTACGCAGGAGAAACAAGGCTCAAGGACATCAGTCTAGGTTTCTGTCATCCACTCATCCCAAGTACAGGCTCCTCCTTGTGTTTCTAATGATCTCCTGGAAAGCAGAAAGGTGAAAGGGCATAGCTTGCCCCACACACCCACACTCCCCATTCCTCCCCCTCCTTTAAGAAATGATCCAAGTAAACAAACACACACCCTGTCACTGGGATGTCGTGAGATGGGGAGAGGACCTTGCACACCGTGGAAATGCCTTGATGTGTTCAGATGCCGGAATCAGCTGTGACTTTTCCTCTCAATCTAGAACAGTATTATCTAAATGTTTTCTTATCGTTACTTTCCAGGTGGAATTTTAATGTCATAGGTTTATTGTATTTGTATGTTGTAGATATCGCTGGACTTCATGCATTTTTAACCTTTTTTTATTACTCTAAGAACTAATATTCATGCCTCTTGGGGGTGTTGACAATTCTTACCCCACAGGAGTGAGAATACAATAATAACTAGATTCCTTTTTCTCCCACAGAAGCTTGGGGCCTGGCCCTGCGAGCCTGTACACATCTGAGGTTCAGATTTTCCTCTGCTGGAACCCGAAGGGTGTATACCCTTACAGGAATAAAATGTCCCATACATGCAGCTGGAGTGGCATCCACTTGATTACCGCATCTTCAAACCAGCTGGCTTCTGATTGACAAATCGCTCCAAAGTAGAGCCAGATTTGTTTTTCGGCTAACCCATAGATGCCTGCTCAAATGCAAGCATGAGTGATTATTTCATGCTTAGACACACAGTGGGCTTCTTGGGACACTACAATCTAATCACCTTATGTTGTATCTGGGGAGTGTGGTGTGTGTGTGTTATTTTAACATTTATTTAGTGTGTATGTATGTGTGTTGTATACCTGTGGATATACTCATGCCATTGTGTGTGTGCATATGTGTGTGCATGTGTGTGTGAGCATGTGTGTGTGAGCATGTGTGTGTGAGCATGTGTGTGAGCA
>LOJH01027553.1:7982-18024 GCA_001685095.1 Ellobius talpinus
GCCAGGAAAACAGAACAATACTAGTGCAGCAATTTGATAGTGACTTTATAGAGGCTGAGAATATATTTTCAAGTTTAATTTTATAATGAGAAATCATACTTTTGAAAGAGGAGAGATAAACAGGGGTTAGAAGAGTTGACATCCTTGTCTTCATCCTGATTTTCATTATAAAGATTTGTTTTTTTAATTATTTTTACAGTGTTCTGCCTGCATGTATGCCTACAAGCCAGAAGAGGGCAGCAGATATATATATGTGTATAGATATATATTTTATTTATATGTATAAAATGACAAAAGTAACATAATAAATACATTCATCACAATAGCAGGATACAAAATTAACAACAAAATCAGTAGCCTTTCTATATATAAATGATAAATGTACTAAGAAGGAAATAAATGGAACAGTATCATTCAAAGTTATTTTTAAAAAATCTTGGAATAAATCTAATGAAGTAAAAGGCTTTACAACGAAAATGTTAACACACTAAAAAAATAAAACTGAAAATTATATCAGATGTTGGAAAAACATCCTATGCTCATGGATTGATAAGATTAATATTGTGAAAAACGTCCATCTTATATGTCCCATGAAATTTTTATTCAAATTATATTCTTATTATAATTCTTCATGGAAATTGAAAAAAAACTCAAACTTAATATGAGAACAGAACAAAACAACCCTGGAAAAGGCAACACTGCTAAAAGGTTTTGTTTTGATTTGATTTCAAGCTATTCCAGTGCTATAGTAATGTAAACAGCATGGTATTGACGTGAAGACAAGGTCATCGGCCAATGGGATAGAACTGAGTGCCCACTTAGAGACCTACACTCACACACCCATGTGATTTTTTTACAAAGAAGCCAACAATATACATTGGAGGGAAGACAGCATCTTTAACAAAGTGGATAGTTAACATGCAGAAGAACAAAACTAGGTTTTATCTCTCACCCTGCATGAACCTCAACTTCAAATGAATCAGAAACTTCAGTATGAAACCTGCTGTCCTGAACCCAATAGAGAAGGAAGTAAAGAATATGCTTGAACTCACTGGTACATAAAAGACTTTCTGAACAGGATCCTGATAGTTCAGGCACAAGACCCATATTTAATTAAGGGGACTTCGTGAAACTGATAAGTTTCTGTATAGCAAAGGACATTATAGTAGAGTAAAGGGACAATCTACAAAACTGGAAAAATCTTTACCAGCTATACAGCTGCCAGAAAGCTAGTATCTAGACTATATAAGCTAGTCTATATATAATATAGACTCGAACAATTAAACAAGAAAACAAGTAACCCAATTAAGAATGGGGCATAGAATTAAACATAGAATTACTAAAACATGAAATAAAAATAGCTGAGAAACACTTTTTAAAGTATTCAACATCCTTAACCATCAGGAGAATTAAAACCACTTTAATATTTCATCTTACCCCAATCAGAATTGCTAAGATTAACAATGCAATACAACTAATACTGGAAAGTATGTGGAGAAAGATGAATATTTATTCACTGTTGGTGAGCAAATTGGGCCACCTGCTATGAAAATCAATATGGAGGTCCCTCAAAGAGCTAAAAAGAGATTGATCATATGATCCAGCTATACCACTTGGGTTTTGAACCAAATGACTTAATAACCTACTCTAGAGATACTTGCTTCTCTACCTGAATTCCTTTCAGTTGATGAATGGATAATAAAAATATGGTATATTTATGCAATTGAATATTATTCAACTATTTAAAAAATTAAATTGGCAGGTAAGTGGTTGGAGCTGGAATCAATCATTCTGAATGAAGTAGTCCAGAGCCAGGAAGACAAATGTCACATGTTTTCTCTCACCTATGAATACTAGCTTTGAATATTAAGATCTTTGTGTTTCTTGTAGAATATCTATAGAGGTCAAGAAATTACCGGAAGACTGTGGGATTTTCATGGGGAATAGAATATACTGTTATAAAGGGTAAAGAGGGGAATAATGGAATAAGATTGGTTAGACTGGGATGGTAGAAAAGAGACTATGGCAAGGGATAAATAACACTAAAGATCTTTTGAAAAGACATACAGAAGCACACTACTATAAAGTTTCCATACACACACACACACACACACACACACACACACACACGTTAAAATGGAGTTACCCTATAACTTCCTTCCCTTTAACAGGGAGGGAGTGCCACTACTAGATATCAGAAGCTAACTAACAATAAATAAATAAATAAGTGCTAGTAATAGGTTACTTCTTAAAGTGTTGGATAATGAGATCCCAAAGTCAGTTCCCTCAAAAGCACAAGCTATTGCCATTGCTCTTGGTAACCCTTGGAACTTGACAATAACACCCCATTGCCAAAGACATCACATAGTTGAGCGATGAAAATCAAGCTGATGCAGACCTGGAAACTTCCTCCTTACTGGCTAGTTTTCACAGGGCTGGAAGGTGCTCGACAAGCTACAAGAGAAGAGTCTTCACCTGTCCTACTCAGCTGTGAACCCTGCAAGCTATAATGACGCCTGGCCTAGCCAGCCATGACCATTGGTGAACTGTACACATGAGCACCATGGGAGGAAACAACAACTTTAATTGGATTTAAGTCCCATGCCACAATGTAAAGCTCATACTTAGACCATTATCATCGCAAGATATTAATATAGACAAGATATTAGCCCAATAGGAGAAGCTGATACTATTATGCTGCTAAATGGACTTATTACTAAACTCACTCCTGATGGCTTATCCCTTATACTCATAACTCAATGCATCTCTTAACTCTCATCTGAGAATCTTGGATTTACAGTAGATGATTAACATAGAAAACCCACAATTAGCCAAATAAAAAGACGAAGAATGATCAGCCTTAAAAAGAAACACATATAAGGGGATTGAAGAGCTGGCTCAGGGGTTAAAAACTCTGCCTGATCTTCCATTGGTCCTGAGTTCAATTCCCAACGATAACATGGTGGCTCACAGCCATCTATAATGAGAGTTTGAGCCCTCTTCAGGCCTGCAGGGATACGTGTAGGGAGAATACTGTATATATGAATAAATAAATAAATCTCTTTTTTAAAAGGGAACACATATATTATCCTTAATGACCTCCAAGGCTCAGGGATCAATGCAGAAGAGGGGGGCAGAAAGAGTGTAAGAACAAGAGGCAGTGCATGACTGCAAGGAAACATCTGGACACATAGGGTAACTGCACAGAGAAACTCACAGTGATTGTGGTATTTGCATAGAAACTGTGCAAGCCCAAGCGAGACCAAATCCCAGCAGGGGCGTTGGGCACACACTCTCACCTCAACCATTGATTAAATGACAACTGTTAGCTGCTGGGAGAGGAAGAGACAGTTTCCTTTATGGCTTTAGCCCATGATAAGTTGACAATACTCCAGTGATAGACCACACATCCAATAATATTTGAGCATACATACATGTGTATATATATCGAGCCTATATATGTATGTATGTGTGAGAGCTAGAGGGTGTTGGGACAACAGGAGATGGGGCTGTGTGCTAACTAATAAAGGAAAGTTGAATTCTCAACCAAAAGAAAAATCCTGAAAGTAAAAAGTCTCAAGAGAGATATAATAAGCATATGAATAAATTCCAACTTCCAGGAAATTTAATGACAAAATTCTGATTTCAGTGTGTCACTGTGTACTTGGAGAGTATCTATTTCTTCAGAAATGACAATTCTAATGTGTCACAGAGTACACTAAATACAATGATTTAAGGAATAGAAATAAATACTAAGATATCTAAGTGAAAGAGCTGAATGTGTTCCTCTCTCGGGGAGGGAGACATAATGTAGGGAGCAAAACATCTATTTTCTAGAAGGCTAGACATTTAGTGTCTGACACTTTAAATACTATATATGTGTACAAAATAGAAGCTAGATGCTTTACACAAGACAAAAATAAACATAAGCACAGTCACACATGCAAACATACATACTCACCTGGTCTGCACACCAGTACCATATAGCTAAAATGCTCATTCCAAATATCAGGCCGGGCCATGGAATGTCTCCAGTGATAGGATCTCGGAAGATGTGGAAGGAGTCCGGCTGAGGAGTGTAGCACTTGGGGCTGATCGTCAGGTTGTCCCCCTCGATTACAGAGGGGATGGCGTTCATGTACTTCTCTGTGAAGCTCTCATAGCCTCCGACTTCAGTAAACGCTAAAAGTCATCAGATAAAATGAGAATTTCAAACAGCTCATGTTCATTGCAGAGAAGTTCTTGAGTTCTGCCTGTTAGCATGGTCGTGTCTTCAGTACGTTCCCCAATGATCCATGCACGCCCTTATTGTTTCTCCTTTGGGATTGCCCATGGTGGTTCACAGCATACTCAAAGCAAATAATTCTTTAACACTGTTTCTTTTTACTCAGTGAATTCATTTTGTTATAATGAATTCACAAGAAAAAATAAATCTGACAGCTCAATTAAGGTAGCATTAGAAGCATTTGCCCTTCAGTGGGCATGGATCTTTGGGGAAAGTATAACAAATTCAGCAGCATCTTTTGAGATTCTTCATCCCATGTTGTATCAGGATTTTTTATCTTGGTATCTTACAGGTCCTTTATATATGTATTACGGCTTCTATTTTTCTATTTTTATGGGATTCATGTGTGTGTGTATGAATGTGTGTCTCTGTATCTATACATATTTCTTTTGCTCTTTTTCTTCTGTTTGTTTTTTCCTTTTCTCGTTTGTTTGCTTTTGTATCATTATATTACTATTCCTTAGATTCCTTTTTGTTTTCTAACAGGAGGCAGAAAGAGAATGGATCTGCATAGGAGGGCAAGTGTGGAGTAACTGAGAGAAGTAGGGGAAGAGCAACTGTAATCAGAATATATTATATGAAAAAAAGCTCTATTTTCAATAAGAGAAAAAGGAGGATTAACTCCAGGAATCAGGTATAGGTTAGGCACTTTATTAACAATTTTGAGGCAACACAGTGTGTCCTTATTTCATTTCTATTACTCTTCTTCCCACCCACCCCCACACACAAAAAAAGCCACAGCAGGGATTTGGCCCACTGCCTGTTATAGTCCACCCTAAGGAAGGCAAAGAGGCAGGGTCCTGAGACGGTTGATTACAGCACATCCGCAGGCATGAGCAGAGAGAATAAAGACCCAAGAGACTCATGCTAAGGGAGTTTTCTTCATTGTTATACAGTTCGGGGAACAGTTATGAAAATGATTGCATCCACACTCAGGGTGGGTTTTTACATCTCAATTAACAATAGAATAACCCCATACAGAAATGTCTACAGGCCAACCTGATGTAGACAATCCATTAATTGAGGAGCTCTTCTTGGTGATTCTAAATTTTGGCATATTGGCATTTAAAACATACATACATACAGGTTACAGTTATAGACTGAGCAGGTTATATTTAGGAATATGTATGTATATGGAAAAAAGAGGCCATGAATTTGAAAGAGACCCAAAAGGGTAATAGGAAACTTGAAAAGAGGGAAGGGAAAGAAGAAATGTTGTGATTGTATTATAGTCTCAAAAGTAAGAAAAATCCAATCATCAAAAAAAAGTCAAAGTTCCATGCATTTTCCTAATACAGGGAACCTACAGTAAAGAACAAATACTTATATGCTAATGGCTTCCCTGGAGAATTGGTCTTGCTATGGGAGAAAGGTTTTCAGAAAGCAAATTGGAGAGTTCAGTGTGGTGGGTATGATGTTTTTGATACTTGTGAACTTGACAAAATCTAGAATTGCCTAGGGGACATCTGTCTAGGCATTGATAAAATGATAGAAATTTTTTTTCTGGGTATTTCACCAACAGAGAATTAGCATATTGAATCTTTTAAAAGCATAAAACCTCCCTGAACTTGAGAGGTTAAAGAATGTGACAATCGTGATCTTGAGGCCAGCCTAGTGAGCTTCAGGCACCTCGATCTATATAGTTAGACCATGCTTTAAAAATAAACTCAAAAACTTCAACATTGAAAGGACAAATAATCCAGCTTGGTGGTATAAATGGGCAATGGGAGTGACCCATTTTCAAATGAAGAATAACTGATTATTAAAAATATGACAAAATGGTTAAACATCTTGAGCCATCAGTTAAATCCAAACCAAACTACATCAGGATTCCCTCCCATCTCTTTTAGAGTGGTTGTCATTAAAAAACAAACAATAATAAATGCTGGCAAGGTTTTGGGGCAAGTTATAATTTTCACTATTGATGTGAATGGAAATTAGTCCAGCTACTACAGAAATGAGTAAGGATGCTCTCTTCAAAGTTAAAAACAGAACTACCACCTGATACAGCTATAACACTTCTGGATAAATGCCCTTAAAATTAATAAATATGTGTATACCCCTTTATCATGGCACTATTCACAGTTGTATCTAGTAGCCTAGGTGCCTGTTGCAGAACTCTGTTCTCTGGCATGACATGACCATTCACATCTCGAAACACCTTATACTAACAAGGTAGCTCCCACCAACATTCTCTAGTGGAGAGCAAAAGGGTTCACAGAGCAGCACACTACATGTATAAGACATCTCCCATCCCTGAGAAAATAAGCAGTTGGTGGTTGCTGGGTAAAGGGATGCATTTTCTTCAGTGGTGTAACTACTAGTAATTTGCTCATGTTACTGTAGGCAACCCATGGCCTATGCTCCTATAGGTAACCCAACTAAACTCATTGGTTCATTAAGTTAGACTTGGATGGAAACATTTTAGGAAGTTATTACTCAGTTCCCTATCTGGGTTTAATAGATGTTTGTTCACATTTATGCAGGAAAAGTTTATATGACAGTGACTATCAACAGATGAATGGGCCTGGCACTACCAGGACAGAAGAGATTTTCTTTGTCTACCCACATTTTCTATCCACTGGAGCTGAAAGAATCACCAACTTACTCTTAACATCCCTAATAAGGGAACTATATGATATGAAAATATGACAAAACTGGGAGGCAATACTACAAAGCAAACAGACAAGAGCATCTCCCACAATTTACCAACCCAGGGTAAAACACACTGTACTTACCAAACCCCATGAGAATTAAAGAGCCAACCAGCATGATGAAAGCCTGGATAGTATCTGTGTAAATCACGGAGGCCAAGCCCCCTGTGGAGACAAAATAATAAACAGAAACATTTTATCCATACATTCGTATTTCTTTATCTTCATCTCTGGGCTCTCCTCTATATCAAACATGGAAGTGAGTCAACAGACAACATATAATAGCTCCCATGTGTGCCACAAGCTTGCCTTGACATCAGTTTCTCCTAAGTGCTTATTAATGTACTTAGCTCATTTCCTCTTTTTCTTGTCTTACTGTGATTCAACATTCTTTGAGCTAGGGCTGAGTTCCATCTTGGTAAGTTTTTGAATATTACATAAGAAGAAAATGAGATTTTATAGCCTGAAAGGTTATCATCTATTAAATTATCTATTCAATTATCCCAATTTAGGTGGGTAGAGCCAGTCTCAAGTGTAATCACTTGAGAAATAATGACTGGATTGAGCTTTGTAATAATGTTGTATGCAAAAAAAATCTTTAAATTCTAGACTCTTTAGATTTTCCATCCAAAGGTGTAGATGAAGAAACAAGGATGATCTGAGAAATCAGAGGTCAGGGCCCATCACTCATGAATCTGAAATTGTATTCATTGCAAAACAGTCACCTCAGATTATTTTAATTGTTCCCACTTTTTAATCCTTCCAAGTATGCTAGTACAAAGTATACCAGCTAATTTGAGATGTGTGAAATGGGTTTAATATAGTATGCATGAGACATTAGAACAACATCTAAGGGTCATGAGAGTCTGTTTGGATTATTGCCACATACTTTCCACATCAGCTGATCCCTGCAGTTCCTCTATTTCTGTTGTGAAAACTGTAGCTCAATTTTGTGATATGACATTTTCTTTTAGCAATTTTAGCCTCACACTGTGTTTGCCAATTTTTGTTGGAACTGCTCCTTCATTTAAGCCTTCTATTTATCCCATAAGAATAATTTTAAACAGTGATTTAGGTGCCAAACACACAGAGTGAGACCATAACTTCCTCAATCCATCTTTTCTTGATCAATCCCCTTGAATCTAATGATGAGCTTTCTGTCATGTTAACCAGTTGTGGTTCTGGTCCTGTGCTCTACTTCCATGTAAGCCCCAGAATGGTACCCTTGGTTTGGCAATCAAAAGGCTAGCACCAAGGTTACTAATCACAGATTGGGGAAGGAAAAAAAGAACACAGTATGAATGAGTAAAATAAACTGCAGACTCACCAGCAACTGTGTAAACAGCAGTGATAGCCAAGAGGATGAAAATCGCCAGGTAAAGGTCCAATCCCAAAGCTATTTGAATGAATATGGCTCCAGAAAATATGCTTGACTGAAATATCAACAGTAGAGATGAAAAAGAAACATTACAAATCTGCTTTTTATACTCCAACATTTACCTGTCCTTTTTCTGATAGACTTGGGTTAATCTGTTGAGACACCACTTAGATGTTGCTAAGACAATATATCCCTGCAAACCATCAAGCAGTTTTCACTCTCTCTTCTGTACACTGATAGTAGGTACTCAAAAGATATGAAATTAAGTGGATTATTGATGTGGGATTCCCCTCTGTATGCTGTGAACACCATTGGTTAATAAAGAAATTGTCTTAGGCCTGCACAGAGCAGAATAAAGGTAGGTGAGAAAAACTAAACCAAATGCTGTGAGAAAGAAGGCAGAGTCAGGAGACGCCATGTAACCCTGCCAGAGACAGACATGGGATGGAACCTTGCCAGTAGGCCATGAGCCTCATGGTAAAATATAAAACAATGGAAATGGGTTAATTCTAGATTTAAGAGCTAGCCAATAAGAAACTAGAGCTAATAGGCCAAGCAGTGATTTAATTTAATACAGTTTCTGAGTGATTATTTCGGGTCTGAGCAGTCAAGAACAAATGAGCAGCCTCCTACTACAGATTGTCCCAAAGATGGAGGCCCAAAGAGGCCAAAGGTCAGAGAGTTTGGGACTTGTTTCTAGTTCANGCCAAGCAGTGATTTAATTTAATACAGTTTCTGAGTGATTATTTCGGGTCTGAGCAGTCAAGAACAAATGAGCAGCCTCCTACTACAGATTGTCCCAAAGATGGAGGCCCAAAGAGGCCAAAGGTCAGAGAGTTTGGGACTTGTTTCTAGTTCAAAGTTATTGTGTTTCTACCTCAAAGGTCCCACCTAGTTGTAAATCAGACAGTTCTGCTCTCTCGAGGCAACAGGTGTGGCTAGTTGCCAGACCTGGTACTCCTGGAATAGGGAAGTAGTTGGTTCCTGCCTAAAACAAAAGTCTAAGGATCCAACTAAATTCTAGTTCCCTTTATGGAAAAAACTTGGTATTCCACCCAGGGATTGGTTTGCCTACAGAGTGTTTGGTCTAGGGTGTGAGTTTAGGGTGTGAGCAATGAATGTAGGCTGTGATTTTCAATTCGTATGCTAATACAGTTTTTTGTCTTACTCCTACTTTTTGGGGTCAGGAGTATATTAAGCTGCTGGAAAATTAAATGCCAAAGAATTTTCAGTACTCACTGGAATTCCCTCCCTATACTATCCTGTATGTTTCTGTGTTGTTTATTTCCATTTGCATCTTTGTATTCTTTACTATATTTCTAAATTCCCATGCCTCCACTCTGGAGAAAAGTATTTGTTGAGGCTGGCCCCCGACACCCAAAAGCTTTTTTCTGTATTTTGAAGCTTAGAGAGGCTCAGTAATTGCTTATAGAAAACCTCTTGACCAGAGTTCTTCCAAGAATATACATTATCATTAGCATTCTATCAGTGGAAACTTTCTGATTGTAAGGTTTTATTTTTCATATAGAGGTTTGGGTCTGCTTCAAAAGATGGCTGGGGTAAATTTGTTTCTCTGCTCTGGAAATATTTTAAGTAACCACACTTCTCTACTGTTCCTAAGGTACCCATGATGCATGTGTTGCTCTTATAGCTACTTTAAAACCAAGGAAGCTTTGAGATATCATCTTACACCTGTCAGAATGGCTAAAATCAAAAACACCAATG
>LOJH01027554.1:9039-26211 GCA_001685095.1 Ellobius talpinus
TGTGTGTGTGTGTGTGTGTGTGTGTGTGTGTGTGTGTGTATGTGTGTGTGTGGTATGCACGAATGTGCTTGTATATCCTTGTAGAGTCCAGAGGTCTAGGTTGGCTGTCTTTCTTAATCACTTTCCATCTTGTATCTCAAGGCAGGATTCTCACCAAACCAGGATCTCCCTGGTGCCCCCACATCAGTGCTGGGTTTACAGGTACACACTCATACCCAAGTTTACGTGGGCATTGAGGATCTGAACTCAGGTCCTCACCCTTGCATGGATAGGGACCTTAGCTGTAGACACCTCCCCAGCCCAGGTTTCGGTTTGTTCACTTACATCCTCTTCCTGTCGCATGCTTCAGCCTAGGATACTACACTGCGTCCTTGGTGTTACTGTCCCTTTACACTGCTCGTGACAACGTCTTGTTCATTCTTTATGTGTTAGTTCCTTCTTTTATGGATGTGACAGAACACCTAACAGAAGTCCCTTCAGCATGGATGGTTTGTCTGGGCTAGTGGTCTGGGCGGGAACAGTTCATCCCTGAAGGGAAGTCACATGGCAGGGGCGCGAGGCAGCTGGTCTCATCACAGCCACAGTCAGAAGCAGGAAGGTATGGGAGCTGGTGCTCAGCTCACTTTCTCCTTCTGAGTCAACCGAAAACCTCTCCCTGCACATGGCATAGCCCTGACTACGTTCAGAATAGGTGTTCCCACTTCAGTTAACATTCTCCAGAAATTCCCTCACAGACACACCCGAAAATGTGCTTCACTAACGTTCTTGTCTTTTCTTAATCCAATCAAGCTAATTAAGCATCCTGCCTTGTTTCTTGATCTCGAGAGTCTCAATGGGTCCTAGCCTAGTACTCTGCAGAATAGGCCTTCCTCCATAACTGCTGTTTTCTTCCTAGAGTGGGAAGATTGGATACGTGATAGGTCAGAGGCGCAGGGCATCTACATGGCATCAAAATGATTTAATTTCCATCAACATTTATTTGTAAAGAGTGGAGTTGTGGGTATTCCTTATTCCTTGGGCTGTAGTCAGATAGCATGCTATTTGTCTTGGTGTAGGGACTGAGCCAGAGGCAGCCATTGGGAGCCCTTAGGGTGTGACTCTTGTTCCTCTAAGTGTTCAATTTGCCTTTTCTTTACTAAACAGTCTCACCTTCGGGCACTGCCAGGTGTTTATGACTGCTTTGTGTTTTCACTGTCTCAACCCTCAATTCAGTAATTATCCCTGAGGTATGCTCACAGATTCTTTTAAATAGGAGAATAGAAAAATAAGCGTTTCTTTTTATAAACATGGTTTCATCACTTGATAAACACATTACTTCAAAAATTTCTCTTACTTAAAGGACTTGACAAATTTCTAAGGGTTTATTTTCTCTTGTTGAGACACTGTGAAATTCAGTGAATACTCTTGTTTACTGGCCATCATGACCCAAAATATAAAATGTTTCTTTAATTTCTATAGGGATTTTATACCTCCATAGGCTTTATAAAATATATTACATTCTGATTTGTTACATTTTAGCTTCTCTAATCATTTTTCTGAAACACGCTTGCTTCAAATGTTTCTTGAATTGGTCAGAGTGTGCTAGATTGTATTACAGCCACAGGACTCCCCAGTTCTCACTGGCTTCTGACAGCAATGATTCTTTCTCATTCAGCAGTCCTGTGTACCTTTGGTGAGTGAGAGGCCCTGTGCCGTGCCATGCCATGTCCTCTGAGGGCTTGAGACCACACAGTCGCTGTCTTCTTGAAAGGAAGAAAAGGCAGACGTGAAACATTGTTTGCCATACATCATTGGCCATAGCAAGTCAGAGGCTCACATGGTGGCATCCGGATTCACAGGTTCATCCCGGGAATCCTGCAGGGAGAGAGCCAGAAGTGTGCACAGAGAGCTCAGATGGTTGCCATGCTTATGGGTGCACACACTTTGGGAACCCAGTTTTCTCCAAGCTGGTCGGCCTGCTAATGATTCTTTAGTTCACAAAATAGAGTTCCCTGTATTGCGAGACGTCAAAGAATCCACATTTTGCCCACCCTCTATGAGTAATCTTAGCTCCAAGGTCAGTCAGAGCTTTAAAGTCCTTCTGTCATCAGATGGATGACTTCGGAGAAGCCCACTCAGATAAGGCTGCATGCTTGTCACCCGCTTGTCCCGAGTCTAGATGTCAGTCCACACAGTAAACCTATGACTGGGCTAACACAAGTACCACCATTGACTGATGGCATCATTGTAAAACTCACGTGACCAAAGGTGAAACTAGTGATCCGCCATGCTTAATTACCTGTGATCTCTGCAATGGGGACAAGCATTATCAGCTGACTCCTGGCTTTTCTTCCATCCGTTCTTAAGCTAATAAGGCTTTTAGTCTCCACTTTTCTCTGAACCTTAAAACCTCTTATGTGCTTATTCACCTTTTAAACATCTTGTGTTAGTCTCATGCTATTTTATTATAAGATTTAGAATTCACGTGTTTTATCACGTGACTGTATCTCTGTATTGTGGATGGCTGTCTTTGCAGTAAAGGACCAAGTGACCTGCCATCTTGTGCACAGACATCACCATTTTCTCTGGTTGATCTCATATCACAGACCCCAGAAAAACAGCTGAATCTAGGAGGATTAAGGCTTCTCTGTTCTTACCGCCGGCTGCTTATCAAAGCGATTGATTGCAACTGTGCTCTCGGCCACAGAGCGTGTATCTGAACTCTCCTTGGCATTCCTCATCATGGGCAGCATTATTTTTAGTCATCTCTTGAACAACAAATTAATAGCCCTTGTTAAGAGACATAAAGATGTAGAAATGAGAATGGATTTTGAATTAACGTGATATCATCTCACATTTTAATTGGAGAACAGTACAGCATCTATTTGACTGACAAAGAGCTGTGATTAAAGGTTAGACAATATTTTGGTTATAATAGGGTCTGACATCAAGGTAGCAGCCTTTGCTTGTAAAGTCCTGTGATCTTATCACCTACTTACTGAGTAGCTCTTTTAATTGCCTGCTTTTCCAACACACAAAGTCTTACTATGGTCATACTTTTATTTACTTTTAGAAGACACACAATACTTTTTATATAATAAAATGCTAATAGCATACAAGGAATGAACTTAAGAACAATCTAAACTGGAAGGAAGGCGCTAATAGAAAGTTTTAGATTTGGGAAAAGCAATCAACTGCAGAATAACATGTTTTGGTGCCTGGGAGCTGATTTAGCAGTTCAAAGTGCATCCTACTCCTGCAGAGGGCCCGAGATCAGTCTCCAGCACCCCACTGGGTAGTTTACACGTGCTTATGGCTCCATCCCCATGGGATACAACACCCTCCCTGGCTTCCATAGGCAGCTGTGCTCATGCAAACACTACCCCACATAGACACACACAAAATCAAATCAAATCAAATAAATCCTTAAATATGCACATACACACACGTATATACATATCACTGATCCTAAAAGTCATACATATGAATATATTTAAAAATATATATCAAAGTTGGGATTGGAGGGATATTTCTGTGGTTTAGAGCACTTGCTGCTCTTACAGAGGACTTGTGCTCAGTTCCCAGCACCTACATGGTGGTTTGCCACTACCTGTAACTCAGGTTCAAGGAGATACAATGCCCTCTGCTAACATCCAGGCTCATGCATGCACATGGTGCACATATGCATGTAACATAAAATAAATATTTAATAAAACCTAACATCAAAAATCAGAGTTAATTTCAAAAGGCTACATACTACATTTTCTACATAGGAAGTGAATGCCAGCCTTCATTTTCCATTATAGAAATTATCCCTAGAGTCAGTAACTGGATATTGCTGTTTGCTTCTGAGACAGAGCAGTTCTGTAACGCACAGGAAAGCTGAGGACTGCAAAAGAGAGTGAGTCTGACCCCTCTTGCTGGGCAGTTTCATCGATTCTGTGGTTTTACCTTGAGGGACCTGTAACTTATGTGTGAATTGCCTGCACGGACACACACACATCCAAACAACTCTTATAACAGGACTAATGACCTGTAACTTGTGTGTGACCTGCCTGCATGGATGCACACATACATGTGCACCCAAATGACTGTTATAACAGGGCTAGTGACCTGTAACTCATATGTGAATTGCCTACATGGACACACGTGCACACATGTACACCCAAACAACTGTTATAACAAGGCTAGTGACCTGTAACTTGTATGTGACTCACCTGCATGAACACACGTACACCAAATGACTGTTATAACAAGACTAGACAACACTATTAACCACAAGATCCAGAATTGCTAAAACCAAGACAGTTCTAATTATTCCACCACAGAAATATAGAATCATTTAACCACATATACAGTGCACATACTTCCCACATTAATTAGCTATTTACATTCAGAATGGTCTATTTCATTATAAGATGATATTTCTTATATGCCCAACCCAGGTTGCCCAAATATTGCTGGCAAACATTGATCTGAGGCTTGAAAAATAGCTTTGTTTTATGCTCAGATATCTGTCCAGGCAGCCTGGCTGCTTCCTATGTCTGTCCTTTGATAATGGAAGATTCCTCAAACTTCTTTCAGAAACCTTGAGTCTCATCAATAACTTTATTAAAATGGTGATAGCATATTTAGGGACAATGACTATAATAAATATGGTTGTTTTTGTCATGACCATTTAATCTTGCTAAAGAGAAATGGTTTATGGGAGAAATCATTAAATGAGATCAATGGAACAAGTGCTGTACTTGCTCAGGTGGTTGTCACGGTATCGTTTTGGTGTCTGTAAAACAGGGGCACAAAGGATTTATGGGGATGTGGCTGGCAGGTCATGTTGCTATTGAGTGATGCCCACTAAGTAATTCCTATATCCAGAGCCTTGTATTGCATCTAATACACTGTACTGGAGTAGACGCTAGCTAAATGCGTGATTTGTCTGTCATGGTGGAGCAAGAAAGCCACATATGTAGTGGCTTACAGCATTGATTGCCTGTCACCTTGCAGTTCCTTTGGGTCAGGAGCTTAAACACACTTTGAGATTTCTGCCTCAGTGTCTCACAAGGATGTCATGAGGGTGTTGACTGGGACTGTCATCTCATCTGAAGCTTAACTGGAGATGGATCCACTTGTGTATTCTCATACTTGTCAGAATTCAAGTCCTGGTGGCTTCAAAGCTAAGGGGGTTGTTGTCTGCTGTATGCAGGGTGTCAGTTGCAAGTCTTATGGGGTGGGATCGATACTTCACTCTGGGAGGTTTTGTGTTTCTCTGTTGTTTGAAATTCTCCTAGTGTGACTACTTACTCTTCCTTAAAGCCAGTGAGGAGAGAGAGAGCTAACAGATGATGTAATCATATGTAATTACTGATCTTACATGTCCAGCCATCTTTGCCACATTCCGTTGGTTGGCAACAAGTCACAAGTACATCCCAGTTTAAGCCAGTTCATTAGAGATTGATTTACAGGTATTAAGGACACGTGTTAACCTAAAGTCTCTCTAGCCTTCCTGAAGGAAGTCAGAATGCACCAACCCCTTACACAATACATTATTGCTACTGCAGAAACTGGCTAACTGTTCTCTTATTAAGATTTTCCTTGTTGTTATTTTGCTTTAGAATATACCCACTCCAAATGGCATTGGACCCATAGAAACTAAACATTAGTGATTTCCCTGTGTCAGCATTTTGATGGGTATTCAGTGGTCTAGCCTCATAAGTAACAATGAGGCTCTTTGATAGCAGCGGTATAGGAAAAGCAGTTAAATGGAAATGCATCCTAGCAGAGAACTTGCTGGGTATCCGCTTTGCATCAGGCTTTGTGCCAAACACACACAGTGCTTGCCACATGTATGATCGAATTCCATCCCCAGGCAGTCCTATGAGGTCTCCCCCAGAGGTCTGCTCTACTCGGACGTGGACCTCTAATCCTCAGCATATTTGATTGGCCTGAGGTGGTCACAAGGTCTTGAAGGGCCCTGACTGGAATCTTGTCCTGGTGCAGGACCAGTCAGGCAGGGTATGAGGATTTCCCAGGCCTCGCTCCCTGGGCTATGCAGTAAGGGCTGTGGAAACAGTGTGGCTCTTAACTAAGAGAGCCGAAGTGTGACCAATTGAAGAGGCACGGAAGTAAAACTAGCAAGTCAAATGGGGAATTGGGAGCCAAGGGTGCAGGCTTTCACACTTCTTGTTTCAACAAACAGTAACTGAAATGTGCGGGCAGCACACAGTGTAGTGGTTAAGCACACTTGCTGCTTGCACAAAGGACAAGTCTTTGCAGCCATGCCAGGCAGCTCACAAACACCTGTAGCCCCAGATCCAAACTTGTCTCTGGCCTCTACAAACACCCCCACATGTGTGTACACACACACACACACACACTTTTTAAAAAAAGAATGAAATGCATGAACAGGTACTCACCTTTGCAGAGATTAATTCTACTAGGAAAGACACAACTAAAACTTAAAAACTAAAATAAAGCCATAGAAATAGTCTCATAAAGCAAGCCACATGCCTTCCCCACAGTGCAACAATTCCACATAGATCTAAAGCAGAGATATACATTCGCTTACACTGTGTTGTTACTTTCCCTGGGTTATTGTAACGTATCTGGGAAAAGCAACTGAAGGGAGAAGTGGTTTTGGGCTCATGACTTGGAGGATGAAGTTCATCAGGGCAGAAGAGCACAGCAATAGGGATCTGTGGTTCTTGGACGTATCCCTGCAGCAACCGAGAAGCAGAGAGCTCAGGCTGAACCAGAAGCAGCCATTACCTCTAAGGCCAATCTCCACCAACTCAAATCCTTCAACCAAGCCCCTCTCTAGCCAGAAACTCCCAAAGAGTGCCACCTACTGGGACCAAATGTTAAAACACAAGAGCCTGTGGGGAGCATTTCACATGCAAGCTATAGCTATGGAAAGGTATTCAGGAGAGTAGTCTTAACAGTTTTATTCATTAATGGTTAAAACTTGAAAACATCAAACATCTGTCAATTAAAGAATGAATAAACAAGTTGATTATAATTACACAATTTAATATCCATAGTCATTAAAAAGGATCAATATCTTGCAAACAGTGATGCCATGAATCTCAAAGAATTCCAGTTGGTGAAAGAAATTTCATTTACAGAGGACAAACTGTGTGATGGGTTGTATTCCTCTGTTGTTCAAAAACAGTTAAAGCAAGTGAATGGCAAGAGAACTGAAGTCATGGTTATGTCTTCAGATGCAGGAGGCTGTTTAGAGTGCTCCATGTGGGGGATGTGGGAAGAAGAAAGACCCAAGGTGGGCATGAAGTGACCGGGCAAGAGGCTGGGAAAGTGAGCACGGATGGAGACAGCCAAGATCTCCGAAGTGCTAATTCCCCTGATGCTTTAAGTGGGAGGGTGGGAGGAGTTCATTTGCAGCTTAGGTAGGCCTCACTCTGGTCACAGAGCCAAGCAAAGATAGACAGGTAGACACTGATTACTCTGGGTGACAAGGACCCTTGGCAGGGTGGGGGAAGTGACTGATTTGGAATGCAGGCTTAACATGGCAATAGCTTTCGCTGGTGAGCTGAGCATGGGGTGATGGTTCTGGCTGGGGAGCCTGGGTAACCAATGGCATACATTTCTGAAAGGCAGAAGGTGGAGAGAAGATGGGGCTTGGTCTGGGTTGCTTTGAGCATTTGAAATTGGAGATGTCTGTTCACTACCAGGAAGAGATACTGCAGAGGTTAATGCAGTTCCACAGGGAGCCAGTTAAGTGTTTGCTCACCCTTGGGAAAGGTGCCTTCGCTCCCAGGCATATGGAAGAGGGGACAGAGGAAAGAAGGCCACAGCTGAAGAGGGCCAGCATGGTTGTCCCTTTGTGATGGCGAAGGCCCCTGTTACCTAACAGGGAAGGGAGATACCCCTCCCCAGTTCCCCTTGCTCTGCCAGGACCAAGAGAGTGCCTGCTTTATCTGTCTAGGAGTGGCTCCTCCCACCACCCCTCTAAAAGTAGGATGTCATGTTTTCTCCCCCTGAGGATGAAAGAGAGGAACTTAGAAATGGATTGCCTTATTAGCCTATACTAACGCACTGAGATATTGCCATGCATGTATGAGGACAGGCTGTATTCACTTCTGTCAGCGGGACCCTGGGTCAGAAGGAAGAGCAGGTCTTGTGCTAGAGTGGAAGCAGAGGTGAGGCCTGGCCTTGAACTTGTGTCTAGGAGGTTCACTGCACACCCACTGGCCCAAGGACATGGTACAGTAAGCAGCTAAGAGTCCCAGGCTCTGTTCTCTGCCCAGACTGTTCTGCATATCACTCTGGTGAAGAGCCTCCTCTGTCTCTTCCCAGGGACAAAGAAGTGACACACTACAAACCCGCCCAGCACCCTAAACAGACCATCTTATGTAAATCCAAATGACGAATAGTGCACATTTTGTCTCGTGTTCATTTCAATTCTAAAGATATAAATTCTCTTTTAATCTCATTCATTCCTGAACTAAAGATCTCTGAGTGATGTTTCCATGGAGACACCAGAATGGAGACAATACTGTCAACAGGTTAGAATCAGAGAAAAAAATATTCTAAAAGGAAACTCCCTAAACTGTGTTCTTTAAACCAACCCGATGCTGGAAGTGTTGGTTTGCACTCTTTTGGAGATTTTGTTGTGGATGGTTCTGTTTTTACAAAGTGTCTAATCCACTTTGATGAAACTTTAGACTTCTGGATAGGCTTCTGGATCAGTTTTCTTGCCTGCAGCACCCATTTTGCATGAGCCTTTTTCTAAGTATTTTGAATTCTAAGAAAACGAAAACAAGAAATGTAGATGCATCAAAACTTCCTCCTTTTCCGGAACACACAACGTTCCTGTGTCTCACAGCTATCTCTCTTCCTCTTTCCCTCCGTACATGACAGCTCCCCATCACTACCCTTCCCTTCCAGCTCAGAGCCCAGGGAACCAGCTCCATGGGACTACCGTAGCAAAATTACACAGATGTCTCATGGAACAGTTATAGGAACTAGACTACTGACACCCTGGATGGAGCCAGGCCACTGGGAGTGGGCCCCTTCTGGTATCTTCTAATCTTTGTAGCAGTTGAATATCCTTGTTGCCCCTCCTCATGTGGCCATATTGCCCAGTCTCTGATCTCTGAGCTGTACTGTGTGGCCACCCCCCGTATGTATGTAACATACATGTTCTACTTCTTATAAACACACTTTAAGACTAGGGCCCATCTTCTCTCTCTCTCTCTCTCTCTCTCTCTCTCTCTCTCTCTCTCTCTCTNNNNTCTCTCTCTCTCTCTCTCTCTCTCTCTCTCTCTCTCTCTCTCTCTCTTCTGTTTAGGAGGTTTTTGTCTGCATGTGTATATGTGCACTATGGGTGTGAAATAACCACAGAAGTCAGAAGAGGGTTATGAATCTCCAAGAACAGGAGGTGTAGACAACCATGAGCTGCCATGTTGGGTATCAATATCAAGCCTTGGTCCTTCGCAAGATCAGCAAGTGCTGTTAACTGCTGAGCCATGTCTCCAGCCTTCCTTAAATTTCCTTAATGAGCTACTTACTGAAGTTTCATCACTTATATTCCTCAAGGATACTTACGTTATCCTTTAAAATAGACCAGCCCATGAGGACTATGAGGAAAGCTCAGCTCAGCGATTCCACGTACATTTGTGAGCAGGCAGACAACACGCATTCTTATGCACACATACACGGGTACACATGCCAACTTTTCTGCTTTTTCACTTACTGTTTTCAAGAATTTAATGAAATTCATCTTGAAATCATTCATGAGGCCAAGAAAATATTTTATTTCAGATTCTCCCCCTTCCATTGAAATGTAAACAAAGCAATAGGAAAGGCGGGAAGAGGGAGGGAGATCACAGGAAAAGAAAGGAAGAAGCTGGAAGACCTGCTAAGAGAATGAGCCTCCTTCCTCTTCTTGTCTTCCATCCTGTCCCCTGTCCAGCTCTCGTGGAGGGACTCTGGGGAGGTGCTTCTGGGTGGAGGATTGCATAGAACGCTAGGGTAGCCAACAGCAGAGATTTGAGAGGGGCTGGAGCTGCACTCCCCACTTACTCATAGTGTGTCTTGAGTTTTGTTAGTCAGCCCCCCTCAAACTGTGGATGTGATCTGGGAATGAAGAGATGTCTGGAAAGTCGGTAGCCAGAGCCGGGCATCTAGTAGTTGTTCAATAAATGCCAGCTGGTTGCTAGGCAGCAGGTAGTTGAGGTGCTGGTGCGCTAGCTGTAGATTTAAAGTGTTGTCTGTCCAGTGGTGTGTTCTCAATTTATAAATAATTTGAAATAGATAAGCGTGGGCCAAATAATATTTTTAATTAGTAGTTCTGTTTTCTCTGTGCCTTATACATCTGAGAACTAACACGTAGGACCCTAGCCTTCCTAGATGATGTTCTGTGAAGCCTCTGCCTATGACATTGATCTTAGCAAGAGACAGAATTTCGCTCAGAAGGAACACAGGGCCTGGAAGCAGGTGGATCTGGGTGTGGTTTTAGAAGTCACGGAACACATCAGAGCCTCTTTCCTCATCTTAAAACAGGACTTGTTAAGAGCTAAGAGAACGGGACCTTCAATATTATGACTCAGACCTTCAAAATAAGTTGAATGTTGCTTATTTTCCATAACTGGTGTCCATCTGCTTCACAGCTTCCCTTTCCCACTACAAAAGGGGAAACAAAACCATCCCAGCCTGGTGAGTGTGTGTGTCGGGGGCGGGGGGAGTTTAAGCAGGGGCCTATGTAAGCAGGAGGAGGCTGGAAGGGGAGCATGTGTGTGCAGGGGCCTGTGGGGGAGGGGAAGAGGGGGTTGTAAGGGGAGCATGTGTGAGCAGGGGCCTGTGTGAGCAGTGGGGGGATTGTAAGGGGAGTGAGTGTGTGCAGGGGCCTGTGTGAGCTGCTCAGTCCTGGCTTGAAACCTTCCAATTAACTCCATTATCAGGTGATTTTGAAAACAGTCAATCTTTGAGGATCTGTGTTCAGTCAGTTTGGGATTCTTGCCCAAGGATCATTGAAATCCTTACATACAAGTATCCTGTCCTAAAATCAAGGTGGAATTGGCAGGGGTTAGAACCATTCTGGGTCCTGGGGCTGCCTTCTGAGTTATTTACAGTCTGCCCAGCAGCCAGGCGTAGAATAGAATAAGATAGAATAATCATAGCGCATGATTCCCTTGCTGTGAAATGGCTACAACAGATGAACCAATTAACAAAGGATAGAGGGGCTGTTGAGTTGAGAGCATTTGGTACTCTCGCAGAGGACTGGGGTGGGTTGCTGGCACTCACCGATCACAGTGATCACAAGGTGTAACTGCAGTTCCTGGGTATATGATGCCTCTCCTGTCCTCCTTGGGCACTGTAGACAAATAGTGCACACATGCGTTCACATAAGGCAAACAATATGGCAGAAGGTGAGGGTAGTTTCAGAGTTGCCAAGGGCTGTGTGAGGGTGAATGGAGAGGGACTACTGATGGAGTTCTCTTTGGCTGATGGAGTTTTCTAGAAGTAGGTAACTTGATAGTTGTACATTAAGAACATTGCAGTTGTTCAACTTTACATTAGAAAAGGGTGAATTCTTTCAGAATGGAAATTGACCTCAGATTTTAAAAATCAGTCATCAGAATTTAAACCTTTTTCCATGCTGTAGTTATTTTGTGCATATGCAATTACAGCTGGAGTCGCTGGTCCTGTGGGAAATGACCGGCTGTGTGTGAGTCTGCTTCTCAGCTATTTTGTTGCCCTGATCTCTATGCTTGCTACTGATGCATCAATACTTCAATTATTAATAAACATCAATAAACCTTTTGTCTTCTCAGTGAAGATTTGAGCTAGTCTAGATGGTGTACTCTTGTGTTATAAAGCTGGGTTGAGACTTTGGAGGAATTTCATCTTCTCTGTGAGTTCGTCGCGGGAGAACTGCAGTCCTTTCTCTCTTAGGGTTTCTATTGCGGAGATGAAACACCAGGAGCAAGAGCAGCTTGGGGAGGACAGGGTTTATGTCATCGTATAGCTTGTAGTCCATCATCCAGGGAAGTTGGGGTAAGAAGCCAAGGCAGGAACCTGGAGGCAGAAACTGATGCAGAGGTCAAGGAGGAGTGCATATTACTGACTTGTTCCACATGGCTTCCTTGGACTTCTGTCTCATACACCACAAGACCACCATCCCGGGGGGGCACTGCCCAATGTGAGCCAGGCCTGTCCCCATCAATCACTAATTTAGAAAGTACTACAGATTTGCCCACAGTCCGTTCTTATGGAGGCATGTTCTAAACCAAGAATGCCTCTTCCCAAATGACTCTGACTTGCATCAAGTAGACAAGAAACTAGTCAGTATAGTTAACATATGTCTTAGTTAGGGTTCAATTGCTGTGAAGAGACACCATGACCACAGCAACTCTAATAAAGGAAAACGTTTAACTGGGTGACTTACAGTTCAGAGGTTCAGTCCATTATCATCATGGTGGTATTCAGGCAGACATGGTGCTGGAGAGGTAGCTAAGAGTTCTACATCTTGTGCAGGCAACAGGAAGTGGTCTGCAATGCTGGGAGTGGCTTGAGCATATATGAGACCTCAAAGCTCACCTCCACAATGACACACTTACTTCAACATGGCCATAGCTACTCCAACAAAGTTATGACCCCCAATATTTTCACTTCCTGTGAGTTTGTGGGGGCCAATTACATTCAAACTACCACAATTTAGTTAGTCTTCCAGTACCTGAGGATATCTATTGCCCAATATAGCTGTTGACTGTTTTTAGCAGAATTTTGTGCTTTCATCACATTTCATAATTTTGGTATACAGATTCTACATGTTCTTTTGTTCAAAGAAAATATAAATATTTTATATTATCATTACTATTATTATTATTGTGTGTGTGTGAAAGAGAGAGAAGGGCAGGCAGGAGAGAGACCCATAGTTGAGCATGGGTGCATGTGTCCCAGGGCTCAAACACGTCACGGCATTCCTGTAGGACAGTTTTTGAGAGTCTGTTCTCTCACAAGGATTGAACTCAGGTCATCAGGCTTGTGTTTTCATTGGAGTCTCCAGCTGCCCACTCTTTGCAAACACAGTGTGTCGTATGTCAGTCATGCAGACAGCTACTCTGCTTGCTGACTTTACTCAGTTCTAGGAACTACACTTATTGTGGTTTCTAATTCCATGAGGTTTTATTTTAGTTTATTTAGTCTTTTATTACATTTATATATTGAACAGTGGGAGAAAGGGATACAAGCTATGACATGTATGTAGACATCAAAGAAGTCAGTTCTCTCCTTCTTCCCCGTGGGTCCTGGGAATTAAACTCAGGTCATCAGGATTGGCAGTAAGCACCTTTACCAGCTGAGCCATCTCCACCCTAATTCCCTGGATCTTGTATGTAAACATTAATTTGCAAATAAGGGAAGCTTTATTTCTTCCTTTCCAATGTGTATGTTTTCCATTGATTTTTCTTGCCTTACTGCAGTGGCTAGAAGTTCTTGTTCTATTTTGAAGAAAAATGGTAAAGAAAACAGTCGTTCTTGCTTAGTTCCCAACCTTGGAGCATAAGCATTCAGTCACCCGCTGTAGAGTATGATACCCTGACTCACTTTTAGCCTCTGTCTGTGTTAAGCAGCACCGTGCTGGACTAATCTGTGATACGTTTGCTCCTGCCTATGTCTCCACCACATGAGTTCTTTTTTTCTCTCTTCTTTGTTCTATACAGAAGAGAACAGAATGCTTCCCTCCTTCCTGAGGTCTGCAGAGAATAAGGTTCCCTTTGTGATCTCTTCTCCATGGTATACAGATCCCTGGGGATCTCTGGGACACTTGCAAAGGGTCCACAAGGATTAAAACTATTTGAAGAAATATTGGTATGTTACCTGCCCTTAGGAAAAATATATTTAGGCTCATGTTTCAGAAATAGTGGTGGTAAAATATTGGCAGCTCTAGCAATCAAGCCACTGCTGCCAGTATTAGTTTTGAAGAATGGCCAACGTGGCCAAGAAACAAGTCAGCTTTTTAAATAATGCCATTGATGAAGCAATAAAGATTATTAATGCCATGAAATCTGAACCTTGAGGACACATCTTTTCTGTATTTTATGTACCAATGCAAGAAGTAGGCATGATACACCCATGCCACACACTGGGAAACAATGGCTCTCTCAAGGTGTGGAAGCAAGTCCTGAGCATTCTGAACTTTCTCTCCTTTAACAATCTCCTCACTTTATTTTGTTAAGGGACATGTATATGGATACACATGTATACAGGTACACGTGCCTGTGAGTACACAGAGGCCCGAAGAGGGTGTTGGATCCCTTGGAGCTGGAGATGCAGGCATTAGCAGATCACCCGGCTTCTTCCATGAGTGCTGGGGTCTGAATCTACATTTTAGGGTTGTGAGGCTATTGCTCCTAACTGCTGAGTCATCGCCCCAGTGCCCAACTCTGTTCTTCTATTAAAGAATAACTACCAAACTACAGTTAGTCAGATCTGTGCTTTTGGATGATTTTATGTTTAAAAACAAAACAAAACAGAAAAACACGTAGCTAGACCTGGGTCACAGGCTGGTAATCCCAGCTACTTGGGAAACTGAGACAGTAGGCCCACAAACCCAAGGGTCTGGATTGACTTCAAAGTGAGTTCAAGGTCAGCCCAACCATGTTACTCAGGCTCTGTCTCAACAATAAAGGTGAAATGGTGGCCAGGGATGTCAGTTAGTGGACGAACAACTGCCTAGTACACAGGAAGTCTTATATTCAATACCCAGTGCATAAAACATAAATAAATAATGTGTTTTTAAAACACTAAGGCAAACTATAACTTCACAAAGAACAACGGAGACTTTCATTTGCTTGACAATGATAAAACTTGAATTTACACGTGAAAGTTTGAATCTTTGTGTGTTTATTTCTACTGCCATGAACTGCTCTCCACAGACATAAAGGTGTCTCTGTTGAGAAGGATGGTTTCTTTAATAGATGCAATCCCTCTCTATTGACTAATGAGACTTGCCAGCATTAGGCAGATCTGTGTAACACTGTAGATGTTATTTCCTAAGTGATCTGTACTTTAGTTACAAAGCATGCAGGAGTGAAAGGTGCATTTAAAGCACAATTGGATTAACTCAGTTTTACATGACAGCATAAAATTCTCTTCTATATTCAGACTCCATACTACAACTGAACTTTAAGAAAACAACTTGTATGGTGTCATGCAGAATCAAAGAATTCAACAGTCATCTCCAGGGGACGCTGGGACATTTCACCCATTGAGCTGTATGCGTGTGCGGATGTTTTGCTCTGAAATGTCTCCCCAAGTCCCTGTGGTACAGTCTGAGTCCTCAGCTTGGTGCTTTAGGAAGATAGTGCAGACGGCTTTGGATGGCCAGGCCTCGTGGAAGGCTCTGATTACTGCAAGCTCACCTTTGCGATGGCCCGTGGAGTCGATTTGCTCCAACCATGAGTTGAGCAGGCTTCCACCATTTTGTATTCCCAACAGGCCCAAAGACAAGGATCCAAATAATCACATGGACCAAAAGTTCCACAACCATGAGCAAAGGGAAACCTCTTCCCTTGGTGAGCTGATTTTCCTGGGCATGTGTGATGGTGAGTGGAAGGTGACCGTGCCTGCTTGGCCAAACTGAATTCTCTTCGTTCTGTTTCAATCAAAAAAGAAGAGGAGGAAGAGAAGGAAGAGGAGGAGGAGGAGGAGGAGGAGGAAGAGGAGAAGCAGCAAAAACATTGAAAACAAAAGCAGGAGTGAAAATGTCTTGCACAAACATCGAAGAGGTTTACGAAACATGGAAAAAACCAGTAACTCCTCATAGATGCCTTTGAGCAATATCATTGTTTCCTTAAGAAGAGCACATCATCTCCGAATTCATGTTATTTACATGAATATTCATGTATTGTATTTAACGTTGTTTTAAAACAAATTAGTGAGTGTTTTTCAATCTCAATTTTAGTTTATAAATATGGCGATTATTGATTTCATTGTCACATGTAAACAAACAAAAGCTATTTGAGATCCCAGTAATTCTTAGCTGGGCAAAGGGCTGCTGAGATTAAAAAAGACAAAGTTTAAGGTCATGCTAGTAATGTCTATAAGTTTTCATAATTTCATTTGAAGGTAAGCTTTGAGCTCTAGTAAATTCTTTTCTCTCCTTGCAAACTTAACCCTCAGATCTTGTCTGCCTCTCATAGTTAAAGCCACTTTTGTTTTGGACAGTGTTGGACTTTTCCTGAAGCAATAAATGCTTCTCATCCAGGCTGTGGGGCAATAAAACTTGTAAGAAATTAAAAAAAAAAAGGTTTACTATATTACCACAATGACACGGGCATGAGATGGGGCAGTGTCTCCGGGGACCACCAGTGCCTGCGGAGAATAGATACTTAGATGTTTGGACTTCCATTCCTGCAAGGTAGAAATCTGTGTGCAGCCAAGTATGAGGGCCTGGAGGCCTCCCCCAAGCATTAACATTCCATGCTTTCAAAGTGGCCATTTCTGCAATCAGCTGTTCAAGACAGCCACAAGGTCCGAGGCACTTAGCTAGCGAGGTGTTAGCTGGAAAAACAAAATGCTGCCTTATCCGCTGGAGACCAATGCTTTTCCGACCTTGGTTATTCACTGAAAGCATCTAAGGTGCTTTTAAAAAGTACCAGTATGTGGGCTTCACTCCAAGAGATTCCGATTTAAATATCGTAGGGAGTGAACTGGACATTGGTGCTCTAAAAACTCCCTGTAGGTTTCAACCAGTAACCGAGAGAGTGAGCCACTGGTTAAACTTTTGGGGTTTCAGACAAAATCCTCTGTGTCTGTGCATGCGTTCAATCGTCCATTCATTCATGCGCTTGCTCTATAGGTCAGAATATATTTGTTACTACTCTGCTGCATGCTTCCCAAGGTTCAGAGAGCACCACGAAGACAAGGGCTTGGCTCTTGTGAGGCGGTTGGAGCTGCAGAGAAATGGACTAAGCTCATAGATGCCTGTGCTAGGTGATTCCGAGTTAGCACCCTTAAGAGGAGCCCATTGTGTGGAAGGAACACAGAGGCTGCCTGTGTTGAGATAGGGCCATCCTGGAGTCCCCTCTGACCAAAGAGGAAACTGAGGACCATGAGACAAGGGTCCAGGCAGCTACCTGAGACTGCCAAGGCAAGGACAGGGAACCCTGAGTATGTGGGGGCCAACAAACGCTAGGTATGTCTGAAAGAAGAGACGGTTAGCTGGTGGAG
>LOJH01027556.1:1379-18023 GCA_001685095.1 Ellobius talpinus
CACACAGACAGAATATTGTATGCATAATAAATAAATATTTAAAAAAATAAAATATGTGGAGTGTCAGGGAATAGGATTATGATTCTTTAAAAACAGCCTTGTTAGCAAGACAGTAAGGCATTATACAGCAAATGTCTAGGTTATTTATCACTAACTACAAGTCAATAATTTTGAAAATGAAAAAAGCAAGACAAATGAGTTCCAAAGCCTATTTTCTCTGTTAAAATCAACAAGAATAACAAACACCAATTTGGTTGTACATCAACACTTTCAAAGTACATCACTTATACAAGTGGACCAAGACCAGAAATTCAAGCATTAACGAGCATCAGCCCCTTTGCACAGCTTTCCAGGGCTAACGAAGAGAAGCCACATCAAAATCACTTGACACTGAGCAAAGCTCCAGAAGTCTTTTCCAGGTGCTTTAGGAAATTGTGAGGATTTCATAATAAAGCAAATCTTTTCTCATCTTGAGGTTTATAGGCCAACGTTGCTCCAATATTTACAAATAATTTTAGTAGATATGCCCCCATGCCCAAGATATGGACATCTCAGGATGGGTGATCCTGTGTATTTTTGACACTCATATTTTATAGAGTGCTGGAGGACTAAGCAGTACATTAAAATTCCCTTTTGCCCACACAGCTTTGCTGGCAAATGCTCGTAGCAATGAGTCATCGGTCTGGTTAGAGGTTTTTGGTTTTTGTTACACCATCAGTACTGGATCCTCACTGAGACTCCTCAGAAATCTTGCTGTTGCCCAGACTCACGGAGCTCCTGTGGCTATGGTTCTTATATAACCCCCCCCCCGGCNCTATGGTTCTTATATAACCCCCCCCCGGCAATGCCACTGCTGGGTGCCACTGTGTGGTGGTTGGTAGGTGAAGGGTGGGGTCAACTCTCCCACTTCAAGTGAGGGGTGAGGCCAGCACAGCATGGCCCTCAGGCAGCAACATAGCTTCAGGAGGCAGCCCAGACCACAGATATCCTCATGGCTTTTGGTGGTAATAGGGACCATGAACATCAACCCAGATCCCAGCTGCAGTAGGGCCAGAGACTGAGACTAGGTCCTCAGTGGCCGCTTGGCCCAGACATCACATGGCCTCAGGTAGCAGTAAGACCACTCACAAAGCTGTTGACTCTCCGGTTCTTCCCCTCTCCACAGCACATGAACCATTCTGCTTCTCTTTCCTGTCTCTCCAGCACATAATCATCAGAGTGATGCCTGTCCAGCCCTTACCAGAGCCACAGGGCCTCTGGCCGTCTTCTGCCTTAATTTTATTTCATTTTAATATGCTTTAGTGTAATCTCTGATTTTATCCTACTTGGAATTTATTGAGATTCATGGATAGATATGTTCATGTCTTTGATCAAAATTGGAACATTTTGACATTATTCTTTCTATTTTTGTTATTGAGACAGAGTTTCATGCAGCCCAGACTGGCTTTGAACTCACTATACAGTCCAAGTTGTCCTTGAACATCACCTCTTGACCCTCCTGCCTTCACCTTCCTAGTACTGGGATTACAGGTGTAAGACATCCATGCTCAGGGCTTCTGTCATCATTTTTTCAAGGATCTTTCCACTTCATTTTCTTTGCCTTTTGTGATTTTTATAATGTGCTTGTCTGCAAATTAAGTGATGTGTTACAGGGTTCGCAGATGCTATTAAGTGTGTTTCTCTCTCTCCTTTTTGGTTTTTTGAGACAGGGTTTCTCTGTGTAGCTTTGGAGCCTGCCCTAACTCTCAGAGATCCGCCTGCCTCTGCCTCCCGAGTGCTGGGATTAAAGGCGTGGGCCACCACTGCCCAGTTTGTATCATTTTCTAAACTCCTCTATCAAGGTAGTGCAGTGTCAGACAAGATTATACTGGAGGACAAGGAGAGAGACATTTTGTCTGACAGATAATTGAGTTGTGGAATTATCTGAAATACATGCTTACATACAATTAAAGGTAAAAACTTCAGTCTAACAAATTTGAGTTTATTATTCTATAGCAACTTTATCTCATGAGGTTCTCTTCTGTTCAGGAACATTTCTTGTGATACACCTAGAGAAGGCCTTTCAGGTTTGAAAGGGATTAGAGAAATGACTGTCAGTTTAAGTATCTGTCTCTTCCAATCATATTTAAGTGTTCTTTTTGCTGTGTTTTTTTTTTTAGATCAGAATGGACTGAAACTCACAGAGATCTTCTTGCCTCTGTATCCCAAGTTCTGGGATTAAAGGCTGGCATATTTTTATTAGGTAGCTACAGACTAGAGTTTCAGAGACTGGTAAAATTGAACTCAAAAATCCATGCTTTACAGATGAGGATGGCATGAAATAAGACCTCTTGAAGATGTTAAGAGTCTTTGAGACTAAAGCAAGAAATCCCCGACAGTGATATTTTAAGCCTTGAAAAAAGATCAGAGAGATTGAGATTTTGTATGATTTTTGGAAAAAGGTAAAAATATAGGGCCTTCCCAAACATGTTAAGAGTGTTAAAACTAGAATAAACTTTTAAAGTCATTCCAAAACACTTATAAAACCCCAATAATATAACGGACTCTTATTGGTCAAGTGGCTTAACCAAAATCACATAGGTCTTCAGCTACAAAATCAGGTCAAACTAGAAACCCAGCTCTTATTTCCCTGCTTAGTAGTACTTTTTAACACCACGGTCCTATGTACTTTTACTATCAGTTTACATATTGTACACACAGTAATGTACAGGACTTCTTTGCTTTGCACTGCCACTCTGAAGACTTAATGATCATATACCCAGGTCAGCTCCACCTTTCAAACCTATTAATTGCTTTTATATGGGAAACACAGTAATTGTCTATTATTTGTGTCTCTCCTCAGTAGCATATTCACGTATGAATATGAGAGCCAGTAATCCCTATTTGAGGGACAGAATCTAAACTATATAATGTGGCTACCTATATAGACTAAACTCATCATTAGATTCCTTGCCTTTTTTTGTTATCAGAGTTTTATTAACTCTGCTGTAATTATTTTTGTAGTATTTCTTTTTGGAGGGGCAGGGTCTAGCTGCCCAGGCTACCTTCAAGCTCATTGTAGAGCCAAGGACCCTCTAGCCTTATACCCTGAGTTCTGGGATGATAGGCATGAGCTTCCATGCTCCATGTATGCAGTGCTGGAGACTGGCCCTAGGACTCCATGCCAGGCAAGCACTCTATAAACTGAGCTACATTCCCAGCCCCTTTGCAGCATCTCTGTAGACTGATAACCACCTCTCAAGTGCTCTCCACACCACCTTCTAATAGATTCCGCCTTTCCAGTTCTTCCTTACTGGCTCCCCTTCCCTTCTTGATTTGACTTGGTAATATTAAAATGTTTGAACCAGAGAAGTGGCCAGTTCTCTGGATTTGAGCCAACAGTGGAAAACTTTCCTTCGGCCTTACTTCCTTCTTTATTTGGAAATAGGCCAGGTCCTCCCAATGGTCTTTCTTTGTAGTTGCACACAAACTCTAAGATAAGATCAACGCTGTTAAGTGAAATATTTGAAGACTGGAACACTGAATAGATTGCAGACTCTTCTAAAGTCTGCAAATTCCTTGCGGATAAAAAAATCAGAGTGAAAATAGTATGCATAAATTTGAAAAATAATGAAAAGACTATCCCTCCTTAATTCCCCATTTAACCCACTGAACATTGTCGGCCATTTGTTGAGTTTTCATTCCTGCCTTGCCCCTCCCCACCTCCCTTCCTTATTGAAGCCTACTTGGAGTACAACCTTTGAGCTTTGGTGTTTATGTGCCTCCAGTATATACCACTGTAATGTAGCCATAAAAGTAGGGGTGTATCTTTATCAGCACTCAGAGAAAGAATAAACATGTCTTTTGAGAGAAAATGCCTTTAATATGCTATTAAGAAAAAAATCCAGTTTTTTTCAGAGTCTAGTGAAATAGAGAAACATCAATAGGCTTTACAGTAAGAAAGGGCAACTTCCAGGTAAATGGGACTGTTACAGCTGAAGGTGCATCCTTTACGTATTAAGAATGAGTTTGGACTTATCATTCCAAACTGAGGAAGATCCTCTTCTGGAGGATGAGGTCCTCATCAGCGGCTGTAATTGTCTTCTTTTATGCCTTTGGAAAGTGACCTGATATTCACAGTTCATTTTCCATATCAGTAAAATGGGGTGATTGATACCTTTCTCATAAGTGTGTTGTAAGGAATATACTTTCAAGAGGTCAGGTCAGAAGTGGAAGGTTTTTCCCTTAAATCTTTCAGCACTAATTGATGTATCTTCAGCAGAAGCCATAGAAGTATAAGCTCCTTTTCTGACATTTTCTTTAAGGACTGGGAAGACAGTCCTTATTTTCAACTCCCAAATAGGTAATTGTGAGACCTTGTTTTAAAACTGGAGGCCTAATCTTTGGCCACTTTGATATGTGAACAGTGTACTGTGCCAACACAAAAGCGCCAGGCCACCCTACTCACTGCAGCACCATTTGAAAACCCAGATTGTGTACTTCTAAGTGGTGAACCACAGCTCTTTGAGAGCGCAGGGCAGTTTATTCTGTGTGGTGACTATCTGCCTTGCTGTCGACTCAATTAAACTGGCCTGTGTTCTTCTAGTCTGATTTCATTGTTCTGACAAGATTTGAAATGGTTACATCTCCCAAGTTCTATGATTAGGTATTTGATGGCAGGTGAGTATTATCTGAGGGGAAAGGGATCTTCATTTTATTAGCTAGTGGCAATAGATTTGTAATACCCTCCTGATGCTGTCTTACAAAGTTAGCTTGTTAGGAAGACTGGGCATTTTTAATTACTGCTTGAAAAGGTATCTAGAGATAAATGTCTGCTTACTTTACTCCTATTCCCTAAAAAGGACCACAAAGATGCTCAGAATCAAATAACAAACACAAGAACATATGTGTACATGTGCCTCTGGGCAGGACTGTGTTTTAAAATCTGTTCACAAGCAAGTTTCTGAAATTGTGAAGAAAGTTGCAAGGGCTTGTGCGTCTAGACTTTAAGTAGCAAAACTTATCACTGAGCTTCCTGCCCAGGCCCACATAGAACAGCATAGAATAGGAATTATCTGGGAATAGTTTCTGAATGTTAGAGACTTCTAAAATCTCTGCAGCTCATTGTGTGTCCACTTATTTGGAATTCTGCCTTCTAAGGAGTTACATCCAATCTCAACTGCCCTGCTGTTATCTTAGAGGCCAGAGAGACACTGCAATGGGAAGGGTGCTTCTGTTTCCTGCTCTTGTTTCATTCGGAGACTATGACTTGTTGTATCTCAATTGGCTGAAATCCACGGACAGCAGATGGAGTGCTGAAAAATGTGTTAGGCAGCTCCCCAGGGCTGATGGAGCCAGAGTCACTTTGCACGGAACTTCCACTGTTCTCAAACTGGGAGATTTTCTTCTTGATCATCTTCCTCTCTTTGGCTCTGCGATTCTGAAACCAGATTTTCACCTGAAACACGGAATGCTTTATGCTTATTGGGGACTACTATGAGTGTGGTCAAACACAGCAACTGCTGGTCTTACAAGGCCCCTTCCTGAACATCCCCTCATTTGAATCTCATGGTAATCTTGTGAAGTATACTCATTTTACAGGTTCTAGAAAGCTGTGGCACAGAGAGGGCAGGCGCTTTGCAAGAAATGAGACTGAAATCATCAAATCTAGGACTACCAACTCTGAGTGCAAAACTCCCTTACATCCTCTGCCACACAAGTAGAAATAATTAGATAAAGATAGCAAGGACTGCTGATGATAAAGAACAACTTAAACAGCAAAGGTGATTACAGTCAGTCATTAAGAGAAACTTCCTTAGATGGGAGGATGGGGAGGGAATTGGGAGGAGGGGAGGAGGGGGGAATTTTTTAATAATAATAATAATAATAAATAAAAAAGTTAACAACACCTAGACCTGGGTGAGTGGGGTATTGAAATACCATCTATTTCTTGTTGAAAATCAGCACCAGAGTGGTGTTAATGTGCCTACGCATGGATGGAATGCAAACTGCAAGAGATAAGGCTGTGTATTAATGGACTTTACCTTTTTCTATAGACTTCTATGATTCTAGCATCACTTTTAGACTTGAGGGGAAAATCACCAGGTGCTCATGTAATTGCGAAATCCGAATGAGTGGAAACTGCTGACCTTTGCTGTAACTTGATCTTCATTGAGTACTCACAGTTAACTAAATTCAAGGCAGGCATCATAACATCATACAGCCCAAAGAAGATTGCGTTCCTTATCTTGAATGGCAGAAAAGTTCCATCCATGGAGTTGCACTAGTGTGCAGTTCCTCTTATAGTTTGTTTGACTGATAGGGAGTGGACAGTGGCCAGAGTTGTGAAATTTTCACTTCTCCCACTCAGTACTACTTGAGAGATCAGATCAAGGTTTGACTTGATTGATGAATTGTATTGGAATTAAAAATCTCTTTGCATCTCTCCACTCCATCTTTTATTCCCAGGCCCACATGATACCCACCCGTTCAATAGTTAATCAACCCAAAGGCCAATGAAACAACATAGGCTGAGTGTGGGTTTAGCGGTGCTTGAGGAAAGCATATGTCCTCTATTTTGCTATTTCCTCCAAACCCTAGACAATTGAAATGACTACATGGGATATGTTTGGTAATACCTGTCTCTCAGAAAGGCCCAGGTTAACTGCCAGCTCTGACTTCCTCTGGATGGTGATGTATCTATTGCAGTGAAATTCCTTTTCCAGCTCCAGCCTTTGATGATCAGTGTAAACCACACGATACTTTTCTTTTGTTCTGGTTTTCCCTGTTGGAGGAGAAAGCATGACATTTCATTTAATTCTCCTCCTTTGGAGATTATTTGGGTTGAAGGAACCAGTTACTCTTCTTACTTTCACTTTTTACTTTAAATTTTAAAGCAAATGTATTTTAAAATCAAATATGTCATGTATTTCTCCATTAAATGCATTATTATCTGTGGCCATGATATCTATATCTAATCATCATTCTAATATATATATATATGAAACAAATAGCTTTTTAATGTTCCTCCTGAAATGATCAGTCAGATTATAGCTACTCTATTGCCCCACTGCTATATCAAAACATTTAAAATAAACACTCAACCCATGAATTTCCTTCCGTTTCCATCCACATACAACAACTGAATGAACAGCATTGGCAACACCCATCATGAATTACATTTTATGCAGTTCTTTCATGACTGTTTCCCATTGAGCATCTTACCTACTCTGTTGAATTATGCAGAAAATATATTATCCCCATTGTATAAATAAGGAACCCAAGGTTCAGTATAAGTAAGTGAATTTGTGCTGGTGAGCTTAGGAGTATAGACCCAAGCATGTACCTTTGATGCCCAATCCAGTATGCTAGATTTATTCCCAGTTTAAACCTGTTGGGAAGTGTAATTCCCAGTGTGGCAAACTATTCTGGAATCCTGACATAGTTACATGTGCTACCTAGAAAGAATTTGTATAGTTTGAAAAAGAAAATATTCATTGCTATTTAGGAAATTCTGTTTCAAAATGGCTCCTATTATTTGTTAGAAAAAGTAATAGCTTTCCTGTGGGAGTCTTAAGGCATTTTTTATTTCCAAGTGGCTAGTGAATGGGTGAAGGAGGAAGTGTTGACATAAGCAGACTGAAGTGAGCATTGCACGTGCTTTGAAAGGATATCCAAACATTTGGCTTGTGTTACAACATTGAGCTAATTTCTCATGCTCTCCTTCAAATGGAGTTTTATTCCTCCTTTCAAATTTTCCAAAGGTGATTAGGAAGTTTCCCTTTCTTTTCAGTTTCTCTAACCCCCTCTAGGATCTTGCTCTTTTTCTCTGTGGCTTTTAGAAACTTCTTCTGATCTTCTCTGGTTGTTTTTGATGTGAGATTTTGGGGGACGACCTGTAGGACAAAGACTTCTTTAAAGTGGGTTCCTAAACTCCATTGAGGTGTTAAGATGCAGCACAGGCCTAACAAAGGAGCTACATAGCATGGATCCCATCCTGAACCCTCTTTACATTCAGGAACATCAACCAATTGGCTTGGAATTTACAAGCCCTAAACAAATGTCAGACACCCTTTCATCTCCAGGAAGAGGGGGGGGGCATGGATGCAGAAACAGATCTAGCTTAGTATTCAACTAAATGGCTCGATAACTTATGTGCTACTTAATGAAATGAAAATTCCCTCCCTTGAAATGATGGGTCCCAGCCAATTAACTTTCCTCACAGCCCCAAACTTTGAGCTAGATTTCTGAATCCATACAGTAACAGGAAACCAGGGATCTGACTTTTGGCATATTCCAAAGACAGAATGTATGCTGAAGGATGAAAAAGGAAAATCTGAGTTTTAATGTTTTCAGAACCTCAAATTTTAGGATTAAAATATAATTTTGAGGAGATATTCCCTAAAACCCTTCCTGATCAAAAGGGGACTGAGTTAAAATTTTAACTTGAAGCAGAGAGGTTAAAATTCAACTTGTGTGTGTCTGTGTCTTCAGTTCAGTCAATTAATCAATAAATATAACCAGACTTCAAGAACTCTGGAAAGGTTGTGGTCCTTCCCCACCCCCCTTGGTCATAAATTCCCCTCTTGCAGTTTCTTCTGAGGACAATAAAAGTCAAGACCAGGCCTCTTTATTTGCCATGAAAATACTCACCCTTTCCGGCAATATAACTCCAAAGAAAGGAGCAATGAGAAGGGCCTAGATGCATATCAAAGCTAAACAAGTGTTAAAAGGGGTCTGTAGCCCCAATCTGATAGATAAGACCTAAACCCCCAAGAAGACAGGGGAGTGTACTACCTGCGCAGTTTACAAAGAGAAACAAATAGATATTTCCTGCAACTCCTCTTGGGCTGCCTTCTTTCCCCCACTGCCTCTTCCCCGATATGAGTGCAGGGATTTGGACACTTTCTGGAAGAGTGTAATGTCCACGTCTCCATAACTAAAGCTGAACACAAAGAAAGCATGAAGAGTACTTGTTTTTATTGTTTAGGTTCCTGTTTTTTCCAGAGACAATGACATTTTGAGACCAGAGAATTTCCTTCTCAGCCAATATTGAGAGTTGATTTAGGGATGGAAAAAAGTTGAAGATTTATTGAAGAGCTATTTCCATTTCCCTAAAGGAAGAATTTCATTACTTTTTCTACAAAGATGTGAACAAACACTTCCATAGTTCATAGCGCTGCTTCCCAGCACCCAGGAGACAGTGCCCTCACAGTTCATAAGGCAATGTCACCACATGTGATGACTTACTATCACCATAAGTGTGTTTGAAACTGTTCAGTGGAGAGATGCATAGTCAAAATGCTACTAGGCAGAAAAGTCCTCATAAAGCTTTAGAATCATGATGGAAAGCCAGTACCACCATGATGACTGTTTACCTAATGGCAATCCTTTATGCTTTTAACTAAAAATCACATCCAAATTCATTCAAGAAATTCACCAACAAAATATGAAAAGCCAAGGAAGAAATGATAAGCTTCAGGGATTATTAAGCAACTCAGTTTGTGAAGTGTCCTAATTGAATAGAACTTTTAATTTTTTATTCCCTTAGTGTTGAGTGGCTCAATAAGAATCAAACTTACTTCCCTTTTGTAAACAGGGAGGTGTCTTTCAAGCTCTGCTTAGGATGGTGCTTGACCAACACTCATACAGGCTCATAGTTCTGTACTAAAGAAAATGAAAAAAACCCCGACTTTTTAAACAACACTGGGCATTGTTTAAAATATGAGCCTGTATGAAAATGTTGACATTCATAGAAACTTTTGGATAAGATTTTATAAAAGCTCTGAAAAGACATGTGTTTGGAAAACTAAGAAAAACTATGATCATCTGGAAGGCAGTAATTTATTCCCCATGCCAATCTCCTCGCTTCCATTAGGAATCACAGCTGTAATGAGTGCTCCCCCATGTTAACTAAAGTCTCTTTCAATTATCTTCATTAATGTACAAACCTGTCATTGGATTGCCTTAATCCAGGGAAGGGCTACTTCCAGTTTGCTGTCCACAGATTTTTCCTCTCAGCCCTAAACCACATGTTGTGCAATGCTCCAAGGTGAGCAGAAAGCTTTGGGAGATCTGACTCATTCATTCATTCATTTTACAAACACTTAACCCCTGCTCTGTTTGCTAATCAAGTAAAGGGGTACATTTTGGTCCAGAGAGTCCAATGGGGTGATGACACTTATTTTTGTGGTGTTTATGGCCTGATATCTTGAAAGAGACTCAGTGAATCTAGAATCTCCAGATTATGCAAAGCATTACTTATGTGCGTGCTGTGATGTGCTCTTATGCATATTCATCATCTTCTAAAATTGTTGATAAATAACAACCTGAGCTACGAGAATATAGTAAATCTATAGCTTCTAAGGAGTTCAAATGAAATAGTTGGTTAACCAAGTTTTGTCTGTAGGACAAGTTGCTGAGAGTCCGAGCAGTTGCAAGATCATTCTCAGTGTTCAGCTTCTAAACAACACTGAAGAGAAAACTCTGCAGGTGGCATAATTAAGTCAGTTTGAGGGTTTAACAGATGAAGGTACACAGACTAAGGAGGCTCCTTCTCAACTTCTTTTGGCATCAGAATTATCCAAAGAAAGCTCTGAGATATATATCAAATGAAAGGTTTAAAGATAAAACTCTTGTGTTTTACCCTCATCAGCAGAAAATTTATCACAACATAATTTTCCTATCATGTCTTTCTCATCATCATTTTTTATTAAAAGCAACAAGCCAGTGGCATCCTTCCCTTAACGTGTTGCAAAGTATGTCTTTTAAAAAATGTGTATTTTGCTTATTATTAGGTTTTGGTGAATGGATGTTAATTTTATCCTCAAGATTAGATATAACAGCAGCTCTAGGGATGGATGCCCTACCCTAACTTCATTTTTGAAAGTGACATGACTCACCCTTGTTTTCTTTTTAATGTTGTCTACCACCACAGGCCTTTAAGCAAGCTTGTAAGTGTTACTTTTAACCCTAATAATGAAACTGGAGCTTCCTCCTTCTGGCTAAAATTTCTCCTAGAGGTGGGACATGGTACCTTCCTATCCTCTCACCTTTGCTCTTTGGAGGAGAGAGAAGAGAAAACACGGGATTATGAACAACATAATTACTGTGGACAAATGCTATTGACATATGTTTGCTTCTCTAGAGGGGATGAATGTGATAGTCAAACGTCACTATTTTTTCTAATAACGGAGCAAGTATTAGAATAATAAGTGATAAGAGAAAAACCACAGCTGAAAACAAGAGCGTCACCCCATCCCAGTCCAAGATTAAAGCTAAGGATCCTTCACTTTCTCTATGCGCCTCTCCAACAACTCCCGCTCCCAGTGGTTGCCCACGAGGGCTTGCTGGGCAGCGACATTAGACCTTAAACTGGCATCTTTATGCTATCTTGCGTGTTGTCGCTGTCGCAGACTTGCATTCTGCCTCTGCAGTTCGTGGACACCTGCTGGAATAGCAATGAGGGCTTTAGGCACTTATTGGGGGATAATGCTGGTTGTACCTTGACAGGTGTTGAGTGTTGTGTCATATGAAATGACAGCTCAGTGCTGTAACCTCGCTGCCTCAACGCTTCCCTCGGCGCAAAGGGACGTTGGAAAGTGATAGGTTTCAGACACTGCTAATTTGGGCGAAGGAAGCAGCAGTTTCCTTGAGAGTCCTGTAACGGAGACGCTTTGCTTTGGAAACCTTCATAGACAAGGGTCGTCGGTTGCCAGTTAAGCACCTACTAAGTTGAGCATCACCAGTTTTTGGCAAGTCTGCACACCAGGGTGGGGAAAAATTTGGAGAAAGAACAGACCAGCATCGTAACAGCTTCAGCTCTCGTCCCCCCACCCCGCCCCGTCCATCACATGTGCATCTGTTTTCCCATCTGGGCAACTACAGGGTTGGATCCCGATCCTTATGGTTCATCAGGAACCCATGTGCTCACTCTCTTGACTAATCCAGAAAAGGTAAATAAAACCAAACCAAAAACCCCAACTATCCCGAAGAGAGGTTTAGTCTCAAGCGCTACTTTTGGCCGGCTTTGAACCTAGGCGCAAAGGCGGGAAGTACTTATCCTGCCAACCCGCTACGCTGTGGGCTGCTTAACTGAACTCTCCTGGAGGGCGGGGGTAGTGAAGAGTAAGAGGGCAGGCGGACCAAGAGTAAAGCAGGGAGGAAAGGATCGGTGCGGGGATAGATTACTTACCGGTCACCTGCACAGTCTTGCGCATCCACGCGTAGGGGCTGTGGCGGCTCCTGCTGGAAGAACTGGCACCAGCGGTGCCCGAGTCGATGGAGACCAGTGACTCGCTGGCCGGGGCTGGCAGGCTACCGCCGTTGCTTGCGCCACTGGTGGGGCCCAGACTGCTGTAGTCTGGTGAGCCGAAAGCCGGAGAGCTCGAGGTCACGTCGTTCATGGGCACTGTGCCCATTGTACTGGACGGCCCAGGGTATGTACTCCAGTCTTCCCTGGGCGGACTGTAGGGTGAGCTCCAGGCTCCCAGCGATGGCCCATGAGGATCCATGTTAGGCATATGAGGGTACCCCATGTAGTGTGGGTAAGCTGGAGCTGTAGTGAAGTTGGAGGCAGGCAGCGGACTACCACTATCCCCAGAGGTACCCACCCCGGCTGTGCTGCCTCCTCCAGGGCTCCTGAGAGTGCCTGGGTACATGCCCGCTTCTTTTTCCAAAAGGCAGCTTCCATACATGATGACTTGGATAGAAGAAGTTGCCCCCTAAGCCATCCTGAGGTCCCTGTAAACTTAGCGCCAACCCCAATTTGAGACGCAGGAGAGAATCAACGGGTCAGTACTAGCTGCACCACTGGCTCCTCTGTGCGTCGGGGACTAACTCCAATCTTCCTTTCCTCCCCCAGGTTTCCAGGTGACTGGTAGTGGGCCGTAGGAGGGCCACCAAAGGCTGGGCTGACGTCAAGGGGCTTCAGGCTTTACATAGCATTTGCATTCAAATGAAGGGTCATTTCCTCTTCCACAGGATCTTGTTCACTTCTTCAGGCAAGACCTTCTACCCTGGCTCCCCGCCTTTCTGTGACGTTTCCGGGATTCTCCTGCTTCCTTAGCACCAGTTTTGCAGTTTTGGAGGCAGTTGTTGCTCAAGAGATTTCTGACCAGCTCCTTTAAAAAGAGACTGAGGCCTGCCTTTCACTGATCTTCCCCTTCCCAGCCTGCTCTCCTGGTCTCCCCTGGTATGGGTTTTCCACTTGGCACTGACCCATCATGCCACTGTAAAGGATTTTCCCTTCTTTCACACCCACACACTCCTCAGGGAGGGGGCTTTTTTTTTCCATGGGCAGATATTTGTTTCACAAATGTATATTCAGTATCCACCGTGTGTCAGGAAGTGTTGTAGGCACTGGGGATACAGCACTAACAAACATTTCTACTCTGGCTTCCTAAAGTTAAATTATAATTGAATGGAAGACTGATTTAGTTGGATACTTAACAAAGAACGCACACACTAAAGAATAATGAAGCGTAGGGGGCTGGAGAGATGGCTCAGAGGTTAAGGGCATTGCCTGCTCTTCTAAAAGTCCTGAGTTCAATTCCCAGCAACCACATGATGGCTCATAACCATCTATAATGGGGTCTGGTGCCCTCTTCTGGCCAGCAGGCATACACACAGACAGAATGTTATATACATAATAAATAAATAAATATTAAAAAAAGAATAATGAAGCGTATAGGTTATGGGGGGGAGAAAACAAGTGGATAGTGCATTGTCCGAATGTCATATTAATGTACTAGTTTGAGTGTCTCTTTCTGCACCCAAGTCAGTGCCCTAAAGGAAAGGAATTCTTGCAGTCTCAAATCCATGGCAGTTGCAGCAGACTTGCAATTTCCTTCCAAAAGGATGAGCTAGGTAATCATTCTATCACTTATATCCCCAGACCCTTTCATCCATTTAAAAATAGAAGCCCCAACTGTATCTACATTACGAGACAGGGTTCACTAAGATGAAGCATGTAACCAGCTTGCCTGCTGTATTCATTTATTCATCAGATACATTTTTGCCGGCATTCTTGATCAGGTTTTTAATTCAAATAAGCTGTCCCCAATTATTTGACTCTTATGACATAAAACAGATTTTAGTAATTTGTGAGACTGTTTCCCTCACCCCCTTTTTAGCTGGTTTCTTTTCATTTAATGGTTTTGTGGAAGTTGCAGCTTTCCCTGCAAAAGCTTCTTCATTCTTAAAGCACCAACACTTTTCTTTCCTTGCTGACTTTCTTGGTCTGTGGCCCCTGCTCTAAGCTGTGTTCTCTGCACCCCTTCTTTGTAGACCCCTCTGTGCACCCCTTCATTTACCCCTCTATGTACCACCGTCTCTGTACTACTTCTCTGCACTCCTCTTTGTACTGTCTTTCTCTGCGCCCCTTCTTTGTACCCCATTTTTTGCAGCCCTTTGCATCCCCTTCTTCTCAACATCTCTCAGCCCTCATCTGATTTGGTTTTTGCTGCTGCACCTACTTTCTTTCTTTCTTTTTTTGTCCCTACTTTTTTCCCCCTTCTTTGCCCTTTTTTGGCTCGGTGAAGACTGTGTTCTATTATGTGTGTTGTGCATGTGTTGGAATGTGGAGGTCCTGTGTGTGGGTTTAGCTTCAATACGATTCTCAGGTTCTTAGTTGGTTCTTGTTCAGGAGTCTGATGAATCTTCCTGTGTGTTGCTCTTTGGCTCTCTGGGCTTTTCAAGATTCTGCAGATGTCTGTCTTGATTATCTTGTACATGTGAAGGCTATGGTTACTTGAGGGAAACTCTTTTAAACCTAGTGGCATACGATTCATCTAACTTTCGGGAAACACTGTTAGTCCAAATGCAGAAATCTCTCCCATGCCCATCAGGAGCAGTTTGCTTACATTAAGCAAAGCAATTCCAAGGATGTTCCTGAAGGTCTTGCTGTCACCACTGTCATTATAGAGGATGCAGGGTCCCCTGAACTGGATACAATGACACTTTCTCATTTTGTTCTTGGCAGCTCTCATTTTTTTTGCATAGAGTTTTTTTTAAAGTATTTTATTAATTTTTGGAGAATTTCATACAGTACACTTGGATCATATTCATCCCTCAATTCCTCCCAGATTCACCCTACCTCCTTCCTACCAACCCAACTTTGTGTTCTCTCTCTCTTTGAAGATTTATTATTATTATTTTTAAGTGTGTGTGTTCATGTGCATTCATGTGCATGCATTTGAGTACAGGTGCCTGCAGAGGCCAGAGCTGACTAGACCCTTCAGGAGTTGGAGCTACAGGTGGTTGTAAGTCACTGGATGTGGGTTCTAGGAATCTAACGCTGGTCCTCTGGAAGAGCAGTATATGCTCTTAACTGCTCACCATCTCTCCAGTCCTCCTCCTTTAAAAAAACAAACCAGGGCTGGAGAGATGGCTCAGAGGTTAAGAGCATTGCCTGCTCTTCCANACAGACAGAATATTGTATACATAATAAATAAATATTAAAAAAATAAATAAAAAACCAAACCAAACCAAAAATGAGTCCAGTTTATGCTGACCAATTACTCATGGGTGTGGTGTCAAATTTTTTGGTGGTGTTCTAGGCTTTAAGTTTCTTAAATAAAACAGCTTCTGTGGCCTTCTTGTAATGTTCAACCTAATCTTCACCCCAGAAAGAAAGTTCGGAAATGCCCTTAATATGATAACATTTAGACATGAGAGTGCTGGTAAAGCTGAAGCAGCCAGGGCAGAGCACAGGACATACAGGTTTTGGGTTTTGTTCACTTTACCGTGTCATCTCAGCTGTTGATTGGGGTACATGGGTGGCCTCCTCAATCCAAATTTCCAAAGACATCTGGCTAGACTGGTGGTGGTTCCAATACCTTGACTCTGGGAATTCCAGCTCCAGCTGTGCTAGTATCAGGGCTTAGCACTAACTAGTCTGTGAGTTGCTAATTCAGACAGTACCAAGCTGCCTATTGGTTTGATGCAGGTTGGTGTAAACATGTTCACAACAACTTGTTGAATGGGAGCCTTTAACACAGTGAATATACTCAAACTTTTATGCCTTTTCAGAGTAAAGTAATATGATGGAACAAACAACTCATATTATTGAATAGGAAGCACACAAAGATACAAGGCCCCAAACAAACTTCTTTTCAGGTGCACCCTCTTGTTTCAGTCTTTGGCACCAAAGGATCCTGTTTATAGCAGAACTCAAGTGTCCCTTCCCCCAAACTCAAGGTTTTTAAGATCCAAGAAAGCTAGAATTCTAGGGTTTTCCTGAGAATGCCCAGCATGCTCTCCTCCTGGGTTGCCTCAAAGCATAGAAGTCTACATTGCCTCTAAAATGGCATCACATAATCACATAAGGCAGTTTTTCACTAGAAACAGGCATTTTTAGGCATTATCCCCTTCTTCTCCTGCATCCTTTCCTACTGGTCCCAGGATCTTGTGAAAGCAGTGAAAACTTCCACTCACTGTAGTGAGATAGAGAAGAACAAGTATTTTCTTAAGTGCTGGGTGCTGAGCTGTGTATGAATAAAGCCTCTGACCTTATTAATCTTGGATCCTATTTTTAAACATTTATTTGTTTATTTGTTTTCTTTTTTATTATTTATTATTATCATTATTATTATTAAAAAATTTCCACCTCCACCTCTCCTCCCAATTCCCTCCCCATCCTCCCATCCCCCCTCCTCCTCCCTTTCT
>LOJH01027557.1:0-15466 GCA_001685095.1 Ellobius talpinus
AAAGAAAGAAAGAAAGAAAGAAAGAAAGAAAGAAAGAAAGAAAGAAATGAAAATGCCCTGTTGCTGGGGCCATGCAGGGAGCATCTGTGTATGGAAACCCTCCAAAAATGCTATTACAGCAAGTGACTTCACACACAAACAGGATTTTGCCAAAAGCTCAGCCAACTGGCACTCAAAAGTGCATGTTTGGCCAGGTGTAGCAGTGCATACACACTCGTGATTCCAGCCACTCTGAAAGGACCCAAGTTTGATTTCCAGCATCTACATCCTGACTCACAACCATCTGTAACTTCAGTTCCAGGGGATCTGACACCTTCTGGCCTCTCCAGGCACTAGGCACACACACACACACACACACACACAATGCACAGATATACATGAAGGCAAAACACTCATACACATAAGATAAAAATATTTAAATGTATATTAAGTCATAAAAATTAGTGAGAGCTAACACTGATATCTTAACTGCCAGGTGCTGCTCTGTGTGCTTTACAAGCTTCTTCTGGCCTAACCTTTCAGTAAGCAAGAGAGGTCCTACGACTAGTTCCATTTCACAAAGAAACAGAGCCACAGAAAGGCTAAGCCACTGGCCAGCCGGCAGAAGGTGGCACTCGAAAATGAATCAAGTCTGAGCCCAAGAGTCCATGTGTGTAGTGCTATACAAGCCTATGAATGAACAGATGAATAAACAGAAGAGTTAAGCCCAGGGAAGAAGAAATTGGAGCTACATAAAAAAAGATGGTGTCATTCTAGAACTCCCAGGAGCCACCAACATATAAGCAAACAGAGAGCTGTTTCCCAAAGAAAACCACATCTCCAACAGGCCAGATGACCCTGCAGACAAGCTGGAAAGCGATCCAATGACAGGATGCTAGGCCAGGTCCCTAGCCCTCAGCTTACATGCCTAACCTTTTCCAACCTTAGTTTTCACAGGTGTAGAAGGTGGCACACAGGTAGGTCAGGTATATGACCTCCAGGTCTCTTATTAGCCTTGAAAGACTATAAACTCTGCTTTTCAAAAGATCCTAGAGTAGCCTGATTTTCTGTTTCCCAGATGAGGTTTTTGCTGTTTGTTTGGTGAGTATGTATGTGGTTGGGTTTTCTGTCTTTTTTTTTGAGATAAGAGTCTCACTATGTAGCCCTAGCCCTAGCTGGCCTAGAAATCACTATGTAGATAGACCAGGTTGGTCTCAAACACACAGGGAAGTGTTGGGATTAAAGGCATGTGTTGCCATGCCTGGCAAGTAGCCTGTTTTAACTCCCTACTTCATTTCATTTTCCTCGGTAGAGGCAAAGCAGCATTTACTGCTCTCAAAATGCACCTTCAGTTCTGAGGTCTGGGAAGAAGAAAATTCCCAGGGTGTGCTTACCACCAAGCCTGCGAACCTGAGTTTGATCCTTGGGACTCACATGGTAGGCTGCAGACTCCCTACAAGTTGCCCTCTGAGCTCTCCTGACGTCCACATTTTTACTGTGGCACTCATATGCATGTGAACGGGCATGTATACACACACACACACACACACAGAGGGAGAAAGTGAATGAATAAATGTAAATTTAAAATAAAGAAGACTTGGCCTAAGACTCTGTCCTTTGCTCTCTTCCTACCTGTCTCTTTCCAGTCTCCTAGCTTTTCCCAGAAGACAATGAGATCTACAGACAACAGAAACTACCTTCAAGCCCCCTCCCCACCCTAAACCCAACTCGTTTCTCTACAGAAGTTTCATGTCATATGTCCCAGCACCTACCCCCAAGCACCAAAAAGAGCATCATGGCAGAGCAGCGGGCTTAGATGAGGAGGGTCCCTTCCCAAGCTCCAGCTAACGTGGCCCTCATCCAACAGTGGTCAGCCCTCACCACCCAGGGGTCAACACGGGAAGGTTCCTACAGTTGGTGAGATGACTCCACAGTGAAGTCTAGATCCCCTTCCCTCATGTACTTACCTCTGAGTCCCCATCAGCATTTGGAAAGATGCCAGTGGGAAGAAGACACAAAGAATCTCAAAATCCCCAAAACCCAGAGATCAAATTCAAAGGCTCCAATCTCCTCACTCCAAAGAAGCAGAATCAAGTCCAGCAGAGGTCAGTCACAAGCTGGCCCTCTGTCCTCCTGTGCTCATCACTGTCCTGAAGGTGGCTGTGGTTCCCACTCTTTTATTCTGAGTTCTGCATATGCATCCCAGCTCCAGTCAATGCTGTTCTGCCAGTAGCTCTGACACCACCCTCCAGGCTGGTTCTGTCCCCTCAGGCTCAGGAGTGGTTGCAGGAACTGAGAGTGGTCACGGAGATTGGGACAACATCCAGCAAGGCAAAGACAAAGACGCTACTGACCCTGGACAGTGGTGCTTGCGGTGGTGGAGTCTCATTCTATAGATTTAAGGGTCCAGCCCGAGGGTATGTAGTGGTGTCTCTTTAAGCATCGGACCTCTTTTAAGGCAAGTTTTCTCTGCAGTGAACTCCTGTTACCACTGGTCCTGCGGCAGAAAACAAGGACTCTCAGGTGCTATCTGGTGGCCAAACATAGTAGTAGCACCTCAGCCTCACGAGGTGTTCTAGATAGGCAGCCTCCAAGGACTTGGACTCAAATATCAGCTTTTCTACCAGACTCTATCTAGGGCTGCAGGTTACCATTGTGAGCAAAGAGTCTGAGAAGGCCAGGAGGAACAAGAGTGGTGTAATCAGAGGACAAATCCTCCAGTAATATCGTCTTAAAGAATACTTTTTATTTTTACTTATGTGTATGCTTAAGAATCTGTGTGGGGTTACATGCAAGTGTCTGTGGGTGCCCACGGAGAACAGATTCTCTTGGAGCTGGGAGTTAATAGGCATTTGTAAGCCTTGTGAGATGTGGGTGCTGGGAATTGAGCCCAGGTCCTCTGAAAGAGCAGTAAGTGCCCTTAACTGATAAGGCATCTCTCCAGCTCCTCCAGTAACATCTTAAATGAGATTTCCTTGCTTCCCTGTTGCCAGCTACAGGGCCTTGAGACGTAGCCTGATATAACCTTGTCCTGTCATCACAAGACAGTGGTTCCTAACTGAGAGAGGAGCAGCTGCCATTGCAGTACCAAACAGTATTGTTTTTAACGTGAATGAGCAATTCAATGGGCAGAAGCCAGCAATGCCAAAAGTATTATGTACTTAATGTCAACAGTATTGATGACACTCTGAGGTTTAGCAGAAAAAGAATGGTTCCTTGGCAAATTCCAAAACCCATTTTCTTTCCCCCATAATGCTGCCTTTGGTGTCTTCCCTAACCAAGCACAAACAGGTCAGAGGAAACTTCCAGAGCCAGTTCTGGATTCTTTCCTTCTACCCCATGGATCCTGAAGATCCAACTCAAGCTGTCAGGCTGGCCAGCAAGCTCTTTTACCCACTGAATTTGCCATCTTATTGGCCCAACATCATCTTTATAAATGTAGGGGTTGATGGGGGAGGGTTGGCCTGGCCCAGGCCACTTCTACAAGGGGTGCCACTGTTAAAGGTTGTTCCTTCCTGGAAGCCAAGCACCTAAATCTGCATCTAGTCAACCCCCTCTGGTTGACCACTACTCTGGAAGGGAGAAACAGACAGGCTGGTAGATCCTCAGGAGTCCAAAGATGATCACTGAGAAACCACAAGACCACCCATCACAATCCCCTAAGGGACCACCCCATCATCTTAATGTGGAAGAGGCTGACTCAGCCCAGCAGTGCTCTGTGTGCAGGAACTGTCCCGGGTTGTGCATTTCTCACACGGTGCGCTTTCAGCTTCTCAGTACAGAATGTCGTGACTCTGAATCTCCTCTCCGCACCCCATTCTAGGCTCCTCAGTTCCATGGCATACACATAATCTGATGCTGATAGGAGAGACCAACACACATGACTCAGAGATCCTAATGGAGGGAAACTGAGAAAGAATGGGACAGGTAGCAATAGTCAGTGAAAGTTGTCAAGGGTCTGTTGGTTTGAGCAGCCCCAGGCTCATTAGGCTGACATCACAGAACTGAAGTTCTGATGAAAGTCTCTACATCTCAAAGCCACAGACAGTACAATACAATTCTAATGCCACTCCTCTCTCTCTCTTTTAAAGATTTATTTATTTATTATGTATACAGTATTGTATAGTATATACTAATATTGTATATTATTATGTATACAGTATTGTGTCTGCCTGCAGGCCAGAAGACAGCACCAGATCTCATTACAGATGGTTGTGAACCACCATGTGGTTGCTGGGAACTAAAGTCAGGATCTTTGGAAGAGCAGGCAGTGCTCTTAACCACTGAGCCATCTCTCCAGCCCCACTCCTCTTTCTAAGGCACACTCATAGCACTATCTGTAGATAGCGCATTATTTTCTTTCTCTCTCTCTTTTTGTGATATAAGGGACCAAGCCCTGGGTCTTGTGCATGCTGAGCAGGTGTTCTTCCACTGAGCTACAACCCTACCCCCATTACTATTTTCATGGCCTAGCAGGTGCTGTGGCCCTACCTGCAGACCACTTTGGATCACCTAGCACACCCACCCTGCTCCATCCTGCTGTTTCCTGCCTTTGAACTACTGCAGATTGATATAACTGGTTAAAATGTTCTGCCCTCAGGGTTGTAGAGTTGCCTCCGTGGTTAAGAGCACTTGTTGCTCTTGCAGAGAACCTGGGTTCAATTCTCAGCATCTGCATGGTGGTTCACAAATATCTGATCCAGGGGATCTGATGTCCTCTTTTGATCTCTGTGGCACCAGGCACACAAGTGGTATACATACCCACATGCAGGCAAAACACTCATACACGTAAAATAAATCTTTTAAAAAGCTAAAGATGTTCTCTCCTTATGCTGACATAGTGGCACATACCCATTATTCCTACACTTGGGAGGCTGAAACAGAAAGGCACAGTAAGCACAAGATCAGCCTGACTGATGTAAGGAGACTCTGTCAAGAAAACAAATCAAGCTGGGAGGTGGTGGCACACACCTTTAATCCCAGCATTCGGGAGGCAGAGACAAGTGGATCTCTGTGAGTTTGAGGCCAGTGTGATCTATGGAGCGAGTGCCAACAGGTTCCAAAGCTACAGAGAAACCTTGTCTCAAAAAACAAAAACAAACAACAAAAAGAAAGAAAGGAAGGAAGAAAAGAAGAAAAGAAAGCAACAAAATACTGTTTCCTACACTCTGTCTGAGCACCTCCTATTTACTTTGTGGTGTTAAACTGAAACATCATGGCTTCTAAGGTGCTTTCCCTAACAACCAAGCCAGGAGACTTGCTTCTCTTGTCTGATTCCTTGCTGCTCTTAAAAATCATTCAGGGCCTGGAGAAATGGCTCAGAGGTTAAGAGCACTGAATGCTCTTCCAGAGGTCCTGCAATTCCCAACAACCACATGATGGCTCACCACCACCTGTAATGAGATCTGGTGCCCTCTTCTGGCCAGATCTCATTACCATGTGGTTGCTGGGAATTGAAGTCAGAACCTCTGGAAGAGCAACCAGTGCTCTTAACCACTGAGCCATCTCTCCAGCCCCCCTTTGTCATACTCTTTTTCACCCAATCAGGTTCCAACATGGAAATAGAATAGAAACCTAGAAAAGATTCAGCCCACTAAGGGAATTTCAGTCTCCGTAGCTGGAGTCTTTCTCCTAGATCTGCCCCAAATTTACAAGGCAATTTGGTTATGGAATAGGGAAGTGAACCGGCACTTTCATGGAGGAAGACAGCTTCTGGAGGCAGTCTGTTTGGCCTGAATCCTCTGTTCTCAGTAGGGTGGAAACCCTGGGAATCTGTGGGAGAAGATTCGGACGCTGGCAGTGATGCTGAACTGCTTTGCCTAGGGCACTAAGGGCTGAACCAGGACACCTGGTTGGGGATGTTATTTTAAGGTGTGTGTGACTTTTGTTTCTGCTGCATTTGTTTAACTCTGAGAAGCTGTGTTACTGTGCCTGTCTAAAACACCTAAATGATCTAATAAAGAGCTGAAAGGCCAATAGTGAGGCAGGAGCAAGAATAGGTGGGGCTGGCAGGCAGAGAGCATAAATAGAAGGGAAACAGAAGAGGAGGAGGAGAAGAGAACAAAAGGAGGAGGTGTCAGGGGCCAGTCACCCAGCCAGCCACACGGAGTAAGAATGAAAGGAAGATATACAGAAGTAACAAAAGGAAAAAGCCCTGAGGCAGAAAGGTAGTCGGGATAAGAAAAGCTAGAAAGAAGCCAAGCTAAGACCGGACATTAATAAGAATAAGTCTCCATGTGTGATTTATCTGGGAGCTGGATGATCTTCCCCTGGCCCCCCAAAAAGATCAAAAAGCCTAAGGAGTAAAGAGTAAAACACCCTACAACATCCCAGCGTGACTTAATGCACTCATCTCCAGAGGCCTTCTCACCAGGCAGACTAAACCTGTTTTCCAGCTCAGTGATGGGAGAAGGGGGCAGCAGCTTAGCTAAGGAGACCTTCTATAATGTTAAGTGCCTAGATCCCTAGTGACTGCTGAGCCGGCCAAAGAGTCCCAGAGAATACAGGACTCGCCTGGTCTGTTGGAGGTTGCAAGGTTTCGTGTATTGATCCTTTACCCCAGAAAATCACCTGAGGTTATCAGAGTCCATATTCCAGATGGTTAGATGTATATGAACATATGTTAATATTAAGACGGTAGAAACTTAGGGTTGAAGAGATGGCTCAGCTGTTAACTGTGTATATTAATCTTGCAGAGGAGACCTGAGTTTGGTTCCTAGCACCCATATCTGAAAGCTCAAAACAACCTATAACTCCAGCATCAGACCAGAGAGACAGAGACTCACATATATTATTTAACTAAATCCTTTTTAAAAAAGGGTAGAAACTTAATCTGCATATGGCCTTTAGAAGTGGGAACTTTGTCTTATGGTTTATTTGCAGTGTTGGGGATGGAACCCAGGGCCTCACATTCTAGACAATCACTCTGCCAAAAAGTTCAAAAGACAGAAATTTGGGAAATGGTTATGCCATTAAGGGAGAGCTTCATGATTGAATCCCAGTGGCTTTATGAAGTGAGGGAGAGTGCGCTCCTGCCAGGATGTCATGAAGCCAAGGTGAACCATCCTCAGAACCTAAGCTATATTGTTTGGACACACCTACAAAGCTGTGAGGCAAATAACGCTCTACGAAGTGGTCAGCCTCGGGAGCTTTATTACATAAAGTGCACCCGGGAGAGGTTTAATGAGGAAAGTGGGATGTCGCGTCTGTCTNAAGCCTGCTAATCAGCCTTAGCCAAATAAGGATTTGTTTATCACAGAGAGCACTCGCTGTCGGGCTAGCGGCGCCATCTTTAAGGCGTGGCACTACGCAGCTCTCCACAGTGGGAGAATACCACATCAAGAATACTAAGGTTCATGTGCTAGTGATGCTGTAAGCAGTTTATATGTGTTAAGACATTCAGGTGCCACAGCAGCCCAGGCCTCTCCAGAATCCATGCCCCAGTCCCTCAGCCTTCTCTTTCCTACATCTCTTTCCAGCAGAAGGGAAAGAATATTAAACTAAGCATACCATGGAACTGAAGACTGGAAAAGTTATCTATTCAGACAGGGTTTCTGGGTACTAAAGAGATGGCTCTGTGGTTAAAAGCACTGCCTGCTCTTTCAGAGAATCCAGGTTTAATTCCAGGTACCAACATGACACCACACAACTGTCCGTAACTTCAGTTTCAGGGGATCTGATGTCCTCTTCTGGCTTCTGAAGGGACTGCACACATATGGTGTACAGACATACATGCAGAAATACCTATATACATAAAATATCTATACACTTAATAATTTTTTAAAGATGGTTTATTTGACAAGTATATTTGTAATTATTGGTTTAAAACATGCCTGGAGTTGTATGGTGGTGGCACACACATTTAATCCCAGCACTCAGGAGGGAGAGGCAGACAAGATCTCTGTGAGTTCAAGGACAACCTGGTCTACAGAGTGAGTTCCAGGACAGCCACGGATACAGAGAGAAACCCTGTCTCAAAAAACAAAAAAAGAAAAAAGGCAAATGAAGAGAGAGAGAGAGTGAGAGAGAGAGAGAGAGAGAGACCCCTAGAAATAAGAGCCCAAGCAATGCTTGGTGGATCCAGTCTGGACAGTATGTTATGGGGCAGGTGGTCACCATTTCCAACTGAGCAGATAACCAAATGCCTCTGTCTTAACCAGGGTTTCTATTACTGCAATGAAACACCATAACCATAAAGCAAGTTGGGAAGGAAAGGGTTAATTTGGCTTACACTTCCACAATGTTGTTGGGGTAGGGATCTGGAGGCAGAAGCTGCAGCAGAGGCCACAGAGGGGTGAGGGGTGCTGTTTACTGGCTTGCTTCCCCTGGCTGCGCTTTCTTATAGAACCAGGACCACCAGCCCAGGGTTGGCATCACCCACAATGGGCCCTCTCCATCAATCACTAATTAAGAAAATGCCTTACAGCCAGATCTAATGGAGGCATTTTCTAATTAAGGTTCCTTCTTTTCAGATAACTTTAGCTTGTTTCAAATTGGTATAAACTAGCCAGCACACTTTCTAAAGAGGCCTGGAATTTGAACTGAGGCCTGGAATGACAATTAATGTTTCACTGGCAAAGATAAAAGGGTGGAGAGGCAAGGCATTCTGGGAAAGAAGGAAAAGTGTAAACAATTGCAGAGGCAAAAATGAAGGTGGAGAGCCAGGCACTTGGAAGACTGAGGCAGGGATCACCTGTGCCCAGTTAGAGACCAGTCCAGACAACACAGTGAGACACTATCTTAAAAAGAAAATGGGGGCTAGAGAGATGGCTCAGAGGTCCCAGCAACCACATGGTGATTTACAACAGTCTATAATGAGATCTGGTGCCCTCTTCTGGCATGTAAGCATACATCCTGGCAAAACACTGTATGCATAATAAATAATTTTTTTTTAAAAAAAGAAAATGATTAGTGTAATGCTATGGATGTAGCCCATTTGGTAAAATGCAGGCCCTAGGTTTGAGCCCCAGCACCACATAAAACCAAATGTGGTGGTGTACACCTGTAATTCCAGCTCTTGGCCGTAAAGGCAGGAAGATCAGAAATTCAAGGTAATCCTTTGCTACATAACAAGTTGGAGACCAGCCTGAGATATATGAAATAAGAAGGAAGAGGAGGAAGAAGGAGAAAAAGAAAAGGCATGGGGGAACTAGAATGGGTCCCTGATGAAGACACTACTCAAGGGTGTTGCCATAACATGAGCTCAGAGACCTGCGGTGGTTTGAATGAGAATGGCCCCCATAGGCTCATGTTTGAATAGGATTGGGAGGTGTGGTTTTGTTAGAAAAGGTATGTCACTGGAGGTGGGCTTTAAGGTTCCAAAATCCCACACCAATCCCAGTTAGCTCTCTCTGCCTGGTAGTTATTGCCTCAAAACGCAAGCTTTCAGTTGTTGCTCCAATGCCATGTCTGCCTGTCTGTTATCCTATGCCATGAGGGGCCAAGTACTAGTCCTCAAAACTAAGTCCCTGATAAACTGTTTCTTCTATAAACTGCCTTGGTCATGGTGTTTCGTCACAGCAATAGAGAAGGAATGAAGGCAATACCCAACAGAATTTGCAGCTCTTCTTAGACCTGACCTCTCCCCTCCAATGCACACCAGACCTTATAGGCAATTTCCACTATTTCAATTATTGAAAAGCCCTTTAGTTAACATGTCCCCAGTGTCACCAAGATTTATGTTCTAGACACTGTGACTGTGTTAAACACATTGCTTTCACCTTTCTAGTATGCAATACCTCTTGTGGAAGACAGAATCATTTCCCCCACTTTGAAGAAGAGGCCCTGGGTCATAAGATCAGCAAAGGGCAGAGTGATATTCACACTGTGGTTTGGCTACCAGTCATGAGGCTTCAGCAAGCATCCTCACCAGATGCCCTGCTGATAATCGCTGGTGAGAAGCTGCACTTTAGGCAGCACAGGTACAAGATGCTGATGTGAATTTACCAGCAGGGCTTTTTGTAGGTTTTATTTCTCTTTGATTTTCTGACAGTTCCATACATGCATACAATGTATGCAATTCTATTCATTTTCCATTACCCTCTGTTATCCCATTTCCTTTTCCTCTGCAGCCATTCTTCTTCCAATCTAGTTCCCCAGTGGCTACATCATTTAAGAAAATGACACACCCTAGCCCTTGCAGAAACCATTAACAATCAATAGCGCCTCAGGATGCGACAAGGCCTCATGGGCACTTCTATCCACACTGAAAGGCCCAATCTTGTGCGTGTATCCACTGCTGCTGTGTGTTCATGACTACAGTGGCACTCCTCCTAAACTGGCTTCAAGCTTGCAATCCTCCTGCTTCAGCTTCCTGAGTGCTAGGATTTTACAGGATGTGCCTCCACCCCAGCACCGGCAGAGATCTTAAGCTGTTTGTCAAGGGAACTGGCAGGACTAGAAAGGAACAAAGATGGATTTCTATTTTTTCTCTTTAAAAGGAGGTCTGATACACCCTGGGGTCTTCAGACATGTGCCTGTGCCTAGAGAGTCTCTGGTGGTAAGGACACTTAACGACTTTGGAGTTAATTAGCCTCTAGGCATCTCTCTCACACAGGCAGTCCAAACCTGGCAGGTGCCTAAGAATTATACTTTTTCTCCTTTTTTGTTACTGGAGATAGAATTCAGGGCCTTTAAGTGCATGCTTTACCACTTAGCAACACCTTAGCCCATATGAGGAGCATTTTAAACTTTTATGTGTCCATGTCTGTGTGTATGTGAGGTGTGTGTGGGTACACAGGTTCCACCACACACATACGGAGGTCAGAGGATGACTTTCAAGAGTCAATTCTCTCCTTCCACTGTAGGTTCTGAAGACTGAGCAGGTCATCAGGCTTCAAGAGCAAGCACTTGTACTGGCTGAGCCATCTTACTGGCCCCCACAATGAACACTTCGAGGAACAGTATCTCAGGGGAACACGGGAGGAAACTGAGGTAATAGCTCTACAGCTTATCCCACCCAGCCCCCTTCCCAAGTTTCCATGGCTCTTCTGCCCAGAGCTTGAACTTCCTGGAACATTCTCTGTTCGTCTGAACAGGGATGCGTGCCTTTCTGGGAGAAGACAACACCACGTGACTCACTTTCCTAAGGAGGTGCAGCTGTGCTTCTGAGAAATCCGCACACAGGAACTGGAAGCACAGAGGCCATGAGGCATTGCAGCTCCCTTACAGAGCCAGCTGGGCAGGGGCCCTGTGCAGTGCTCAGGAGTTACCTGCCTTAGGAGGCACTTCTCATAAGCAGCAGCACAGCAGCAGTTTCTGGGCCCCGGGAGCATATTAAGGTGGATAATTCAGAGCAATCAGAACACGGGCCCTGCTTGATCTGCTCTGGGGTGATGAAGCAACAGCCCAGTGACTCTCCAATCTCTGCCCCGCCTGCCTCTGCCAGAGCAGGTCAGCCCTATGCCCAATTTTCATCTGACAGGCAGAGGACTGATGACACTGGGCCTGTGCCTCTTGACTAATCAGATAGTTCAGGCTCCAGGGGCCTCCTGGGACACAGACATGACTCAGAGGAAACCTGGCTCCCTTCTCAAGACCCAAAGTCTTCTAGACAACTCATTGCCTAATTCTTTATGTGCTACACCAAATTATCTCCCAGTTTCCTATTTCTGTGTGATTGTGCAAGTTTCTCTCCTAGGAAGCCACATGTTTATCACATGATGGTAGCCACAGGCCACCAGCAGAGGGAGGAAGGATGCTGAGAAGTCCTATTCTGGGTCCCATTCTCAAAACTGTGGGTAGTGCCTTCCCGTAGCCATCATTCTAAGTACTGGCTCAGCCCAGGGGACCACCACAGCCAGGACGAGATCATGGCTCAGCTTTCAGTTCCCCAGAACGCCCTTCCTTTCCTCTGCATACTCGGGAGGACCTGGGCTCCAAGTGCTCTCTTCCTCTCAGGGGGGCAAATGTGCCCTAAGACCATGAGATCAAATACTGCAGGCTGAGGAGACGGAAACGCATGCTGTTGTTGCATCTGGCTGACAGGCACCTCAATGCTTGGGTCAGTTCTTCAGGGGGTTCAGGGTTGTTTTTGTAAGAGAGACTCTCTCTGTGTCCCACCACAGCGAAGCAGAGAAGAGGAAGCTTACCACAGAGAGGCTCACTCTCCCGGGAACCACACACAGAGCTGCGCATGTACACAGGCCACACTTCCTCCCAGGCCTGACAGGAACCTTGACTTCTGCAAAGACTATTAAACCCCAATACCAGTACCCACAGGGACATATACCCACAGCTGAGCTGAGGATTTCCAGTGTGACTTCAGGACCAAAAAAGGAAGAGGTTCTTCTTTTGCCAAAAAATATTGTGGCCCCGAGACACAAACAAGCTGGCTTTCCATACAACTCACCTGATAGAAGCAAAAGTATGCAAGAGTCCAAGCACGAGGCAACCACTCCCCACTCATACCTCATCCTCTGGGCAAGCCAGTGGGGGTGACAACACTGCTTGGGAATCATCAGGGTTACAGACACCTTGTTTTAGAGAACAAAACCTCTCTCCAGTTCTGCAAGTGTCAGGGAGGGCCGACAGATGAAATGTGCCAAGGTCCCGCTCCCAAGAATGCCCAAGCTGCTGGCTCAGAAGCCACACCACAATTAGCATCCTGTCATTTGCTCATTTGTATTCATTTCACATGTTGCCAGGAGGCCACCGAGAGTATGAAGCATACTGGCCATTTTTTGTTTTGTTTTTCCTTTCTGTGGTGCTGTGTGTTTATGTTTGCTGAGCAAATGCTCTACCACTGAGCTGTATGTCCAACGCCCTGACTTAGAACATATTTTGTTATTATTATTTTTGTATGTGTGTGTGGAGATGTGCACAAGGAGCGGTCAGAGGACCATTCTTAGGAGCTGGTTCTCTCCTGCCACCTTGTGGAATCCAAGGACTAAGTTCACGTCATCAGGCCAACATGTCTCTGTCCACTGAGCCATCTTACCACACCCGGTCCATAACTGTCTTAACTGCATGTTTACTCAGCAACTTAATTTTCTCTGTTGTAAAAGTCATAGAGTCACAACAAAAATTCCTCTTGATGGGGACTGGGGCTGCAGCTCAGGGATAGAGCTTGCCTAACACACAAAGCTCTGCCACTGGAAAAAAAATTCTTTTAGACAATAAGAGCAAACTATGACTCAAATGCACACCCCACTTAGTACACAACATGGTCTTGAAATCAGAGTGGTTCTGCAGACAGCTCCGGAATTTCTCAGCCTGATCATGGGCAGGCCATCGCCTTTCATTTTCTTCTACTGCCCTGTTACATCAAGTTGGGTGATTTCTACATAAACGAGGAATCACCTCACGTTGTTCAAGGCCTGTCTGGCCACAGATGCAAAAATGAGACTGTGTGTGGAAACTCTAGTACATCATCCAAATTTGCTCACAGTGTGAGATGTGTGTGGCCCCTGGAGGGTGAGGAGTACTGTCCAGGCCACCAGGGATAAGGTCTGATCTGTAGTACCCCTTGATAAGAAGACAGCAACTGTTCTGATAGACAGAGCCTTGAGCTATTTCTTCCTTTAGGCAAGAAGTTCAAAGTTTTTAGCGTTTAATTGGAAAAAAGCCTTCTGCCATCCACTTGCCACGGCTTACCCCAGCAAGGGCTGTCTCGGCGGCATGAGCTTGTTAGCAATGGAAACAGAGAGAGATGGGGTGCAGGAAGCACTGTTCTGAAAACAGGCTGGGTCCACCACACAAACCTCAGTCCCAGCCTGACAGAAGACAGAGGTGCCTTCCATTCTTGTCGCTCTGTAGATGAGGAAATGACAGCATATGCTCAGTACCCTCAGGCTGAGTCAGCTCTTAGTGGTCAGAGATGAGATGAGGGGCGGGGAACTTTACGCCCTCACATTTCCAACATATTCTGGGCACGTTCATTGGGAAACTCTGGGAGAGAAAAACCTTGAACTCCCAGTTAGTTAATCATTCCAATTGGCTGCAAACTTCATAAACATCTATTTTCATTTTAGTTTTTAAAGACAGAGTCTCAAGCAGCCCAGGCTGGCCTTAAATGCATGATCCACCTAGTTTAGCATCCCTAGTTCTGGGACTGCAGGAATATAGTTTATTTTATTTATTTGCTTGTTTGTTTTTAAGGCAGGGTCTCCCTATATTGCTCTGGTTGGCCCAAAACTCACACTGTAGACCAGGCTGGCTTGGAACTCACAGATCTGCCTGCCTCTGCCTACCAAATGTTGGCACACACTAACAAAAGTTGTGTGCCACTACACCCAAACAGGTATATGCTATCTCAATCAGCTCAGCATTTCTGACTTCTGAAGCCTTTACACAATGGCATCCTCCAAGGCAGCTACCCAAACCCAAAACAGTGGAAGAGATGGTGTCTAGGTCAGTTCACCTACACAGATAATGAGGCATAGGACACGCTTGCTAGGAGGATATGATCTTGCTAGTGTGGCTACTGATAGAGCTTCATTAATAGCCTGGGAATGCCACAGCCCAGCCTGTGCCAGACATTAGGCAATCTTGTAAAAAATGATCCTCACCCCCTCCCCAAGTCAGGAGTTTACAAGCCTAGTACTAAGGTCAGAACTGATAGTTTCTTTAATCTTAATGTTGCCCCCCCTTTTTTTAAGATTTTATTTATTTATTAAGTATACAGTGTTCTGCCAGAAGAGGGCACCACATCTTGTTACAGATGGTTGTGAGCCACCATGTGGTTGCTGGGGACTGAACTCAGGACCTCTGGAAGAACAGCCAGTGCTCTTAACCTGAGCCATCTCTCCAGCCCTAGTTTCTTTAATCTTAAAAGCAGGGATGCCAACACAGCATCGACTCTCCTCTCACGCTTCCTGCCTGGCTCGGCTGGCCCTCCCATCCCAGTTGGAGCGTGCACATCTAATTGCACTGGGCACCACTACAATGTATGTGCAGCCTGTGTAGTGCCCCTCTCACAGCTGTTCATACCAGCTGCACTGAGCTAGTGTCTGGGCTGCTGCTGAGGCTGAGGCAGCTGGAGAGTTCAGCGGTGTAGCTAAGATGTGGGTGCTAGAAATAGAATTTATCAAGACTCAACACCTGCCCGCGCTATCGCTCTCTCTCTCTCTCCTCTCTCTCTCTTTGGTTTTTCAAGAGAGGGTTTCTCTGTAGTTTTGGAGCCTGTCATGGAACTAGCTCTTGTAGACCAGGCTGGACTAGAACTCACAGAGATCTACCTGCCTCTGCCTCCTGAGTGCTGGGATTAAAGGTGTGCGCCGCCACCACCAGGCTCAACACCTGCTGTCTCTTAATTTAAACTCTCTGAACTTTGACTTCATTTGCTGTCAAATGAAGATAACAGCATTGTGGAATATTATTTTAAGATGTGTTACATTGTAGAATATTATTTTAAGATGTGTTACATTTGTTTATACTGTGGAACATTTGTTTAATGATGCAAAGATGTGTTGCATTCTTCTATGTTGCATTTAATTCTGTGAAGCTGTGTTACTTTGCCTGCCTAAAACACCTGATTGGTCTAATAAAG
>LOJH01027560.1:0-16970 GCA_001685095.1 Ellobius talpinus
TGCTGGGAATTGAACTCAGGACCCCTGGAAGAGCAGCCAGTGCTCTTAACCACTATGCCATCTCTCCAGCCCCCGTTTACTTCTTTTTTTTAAGGCTAAATAATCTCTCTTTCTCTCTCCCTCTCCTCCCCTCCCTCCCTTCCTCCCCCTTCTGTCATGGTGTCTGTCCACACACTACATTCTCTTTATCTACTGATCAGACTGATTCCACATTATGGCTGTTGTGAGTAGTGATGCAATGGCTATGAGAATGCTAATGTTTCTTTGAGATACTGAAACCATTGCTTCTCACAAGTGGTATTAATTCCTAGCTCACTTGGAGTTCTATTTATAATCTTTTGAGATTCCTCCATGCTGTTTTCTATGCAGCAACACCATTTTACATTACTGACAGTGTGTAAATATTCTAATTTCCAGTTTTCCCACATCTTCACCAATATTTTTGTCTTTGTTGTTGTGACTTTTATAATAGCCATTCCAACAGATATGAAGTGGTATAATGGTTTAGAATTTTAAAACATTGCAGTTCCTTTTCATAGAACTGTAGGCCCTAGAAAACGTCCTGTCTTAAAACCAACTCCTGATCTAGGGAAATTATTTAATCTTGACATATCTTCTGCATTTCATCATGGGAGCTAAGTCTTTTAACTAATATTTAGGAGAATAAATCATTGCTAACAGCCTTCAAAAAGAAAATTCCCTAAGAAATAATTCTAAAATAGTCATCTAATAGAAAGTAAATATTTTATAAGCTGCATCTTATTTAGAGATGTGCTAGCTCTGTCTACCTGCAGTAATAAATCACAAGACAGAAAGGTTTATTTGTGTTTACAGTACCAGAAGTTTTAGTCCATGGTCACTTGACCCTGTTGCTTTGGGCCTATGGCAAGTCACAACATTATAGGAGGGAATGCATGGTAGAGCAAACCACTCACTTCGTGGTATCTGGAAGCCAAGAAAGAGGCAAGGACTAGGGTCCCACCATTCCCCCCAGAGGCATACCCTTAACACCTGGCTTCCTTGTTAGACTCTAGCAGCTTCTGTTGTAGGCTGGCAACCAAACTTCTTTTTCTTTTTATGTGCATAAGAACATATTTATTTGTTTTATTTACCAGATTCAAGTGAAAAATAAATTTCAAACTTAAAAAAACCTGAGGTTCATTAGCCAGTCAGACTTCCTTCACACATGAAGCTTAAGAGTGTTTCATACATTTCAGTCTTTCCAAGTAGTCAGTGATTACCACTTCTTTTACCCTCAGACATAAGCTTTTATGTTTGGCCTTTAAAAAATTATTGTTATTGAGCTATCTTTTTCCACTCCCCTCCTCTCCTCTCCACTCCCATTCTACCCTCTCCCATGGTACCCATGTTCCCAATTTACTCAGGAGATCTTGTCTTTTTCTAGGCAACCAAGCTTCTGATTCCTTGCTTTGGGGAGCTTTGGGGAGACAGTTATGATTCAATCCATATAGCACTCATATTTTTTTCTCTAAATTAGTTCTAAAAATTAATGAGGTCACTGGAAATATGGAAGGCATAGTTCTGGAACCTTCCCTCAAGAGTTCAGGGAAATTCTCGGACTGAGAAGAGACTGAGCTCCCAAAGCATGTGTCTATAATAGATATAGGCTGCTTATGACCTCCTACAGTTCTGAGGCAAGCTAGCCGATACTCTGAAGCTGGGAGCTGCATGTTTTACAAGGTCATCAGTTTGTAAAAACATTAATGATTTATGGAGTTTTTAATTATTGGCAGTCCATTTCCTCCCAAACCTGCTATACTGCAATTTTGTTCAAACTCTGAATATTCAGAATTCATACAACCCCCCAAATTGAGGGTATTCTGCATGAGACTGCCATCACTTTCCCCATCAGCTGCTTGTTTTTCTGAATTTTGGGGATTTATTGCATTGTGTGGTTGGCTAAATCATCAGCCACTCTCTTGAACTCGGTCTCTTGACCCCTTCATATTCACAGAAGCCAGGGACCTTAAAGCTCCGTCCTGTTAACTGCTGCTTGGTTTTTCTGGTTGTGAACCCTTATCTTGTAGTAAAGAAAGCGCCCATGAGGAATCTGATGTTCTAACACAGCAAAGAAACTTCTGTGTTCCAGAAAGCTTAAGGGGTTTTGGAGCTCCTAGCCAAGAACCCAGCATAAATTACTTATTTTACCATATGAGTGTATAATAGAAACAGCATATAGTACATTGCCTGGAATCATGGTAGGTAGGTACTTGATGCATATTTTCTTTCATGAATATGATTATTACGGAGGTCTAAATCAGATACCAGAATTTAACATTATATCCACATTTAGACTTGCCATGGATAAACCTGTGGGTCATTAATCCTTAATCATTAATAACAGTTTTAATTAGGCAATATATATTAGGAAAAATTTTAGTTCTACTATTTTCATAAAAAATGTGACTCATTAATAATTAGAAATTTGGTGTTGCTTATTTTCTGGACTGATAGGGGCTCTGTGATCCATAAAGTTAAATAATTTCTCCTAAGAATTATGATAACGCCACTGAAATTTACCAACAGTGGCTCTAATATAACACACTAATGTTCTATTCTTTTTTTCAAGTAATCTTCCTCTTTGAAGCATCAACTGGAAAACCCTTAGGGGACGGGAAACTTCTTTCTCATAAGGTAATAAACATTTGCTGTGTTAGGATAAATGACCACTGTTTAGTTAATTCCCTTTTGAAATTAGTAGCTATCCTTTAAGGAAGAAAACAGGGTAATTTAATATTTAAAAATGAGTGTATATCCTACATATTTTCTCTAAAAGTGCCATAACTTAAGACTAAGCCCAGGGAACCCTGAAATAGGACACTGGCAGGCGTGTCAAGTGAGCTAATGGTGTGACGGGTGTCTGTCGATCAGACTGTCACTCTTTCCAACATGTTCCACTTCACTAGACTTTGTAGATAAAAATGTCTTTATACGCTTGTGGTGGTTTTCTTACTGACCTGTCTGTCCTTAGGCAGCATTTTCTTTAGTTTTCAAGACTGTATTAGAGAGGGGAATTATTCTCTGTAAAAGTACAAAGCACCATGAATTGTAATGTGTGTATTGGATTTGGTTTTTAGTCTTAAATAAAGGAGCACATTGTATTACAGTTATCTTTTTAAACAAAAACCAAGTGATATTTCAGAGCATAAGGATGCTTTTAGTATTACTTAACAATTCTAGTGAATTGTTACTTTATTTCCTCCTTTAGTTATGAGTTATTTTACATATATATAATGTACAAATTCATGTAAGTCAGAAATATAAAATACATTAAAATGTGTGGTAAAACAATTTCTTCCTACCAAGCTAGTTTTCAGTATTCTCTCAGATGAGTACCACCATCACGAGTATCTTAGAGACCACCAGCGCTGGAATGTCTTTTCCCTCTGCTTACGCAACAATGGAGCACATAGGTCTACACTTTTTTTCTCACAGAAAGCCATATTTGGAGGTCCTTCCATATGGTTACATAACACTCTTTCTCCCAACACCCATCATGTAAGGTAACATTGTCCGGCAGTATCTGTTTATTTACTCTGCCAGCTGATGGGTGTCCAAGTTTCCAGTCTGGCTGGTCACAGTGCTTCCTTCCCCTCTGTCACCCCAGCATGGGACGTTAAAGGAGGAGCACAGGTTTAAGGCTGGCTTGAGCTAGTGAGACCCTCCAAAGACAGGCGAGAACAGTTTCTGGTATTGCCATCATAGTGCTGCCTTGCATACTCTGTTATAACTGCACCATTAATTTGTGAAATACTATATCAAAGGATTCAAGCACTTAGGATTTTTAAGAAGTATTACCTTCCAAAGATAATATATGTCAGTTTACCTCCCCTCAGAAGTGAATATAAAGCCTGTTTATTGTCATTTAAAATCAAGACTATATAAGCAGAATTTTCCCTTCTCAGTAGGATTAAGTACATATAAAGAAGTAAATTTCTCAGCTGTCAAAATGATCTTTTTTGTAAGAAAGGTTAAAATGAGAATTATTTAATAACATTTGATAAACATCTGTTTTAGTGTAGTTTTTTCACTAGAGCACATATACTAAGAGTAAGAATTTATAATTTCATATTTACAAGTGTGGAAGTAATTTCTTCTACATTACTTACTCAGTGTATGTGAACATAACACTAGAGTGTTAAGTTTTAGATTCTACTTGGGCATCGTGGTGCGTGTCTGTGATCCCACCCATGAGGATGTTGCAGGAAGACTGCCACAAGTTCAAGACCAACCTGGGCTGCATAGCTAGTATTGTACCAGCAAGGTTATGTAGAAAGATCCTGTCTCACAAAAGCAAAACTAATTAAAAAACAAAATAAACAACAGCAACAAAATAATGTTTTACATTATATACAATAATAATTTAGCCCATTAATTTTATTTTTATATTTGAAGAAACCAAAACTTAAGCATCCCTAGTAAGAACAGAATTCAGAGTAGACCTCAAGTCTGTTGTTCATTTTGGTTTTGACTACAGGATCTCTTGTAGCTTAGGCTGGCCCAAACTCACTGTGTAACTGAGGATGACCTTGAACTCCTGATCATACTGTATCTCCCAAGTGCTGGGATTGCAGGCCCATGCCACCACACTGTTAGGTGATTATCACTAGTGCAGGGCAAGGGGACGCTGAATGAACACAGCTGCTTTCATGTCACTACAAAGACTGACTCAGGAGGACTAGGACAGAAGCAGAGACAGGGCGCTGGACAGGAGAACAGGGAAGCTCTGCTGGGTGAAGAGGGCACCCCGGCCTCCGAGTACACAGACATTGTTACTGCCCATGTCTGAATTCAACTTTCTTAGAAACCAGAATCATCAGCGTAACTTTCTTTTCCTTTTTTAAAAAACTTATTTAACTTTATTTAATGTGCAGTGGTGTGAAGGTCTCAGATTCCCTAGAACTGGAGTTCCAGAAAGTTGTAAGCTGTCATGTGGGTGCTGTGAATTGAACCCCTGTCCTCTGGAGGAGGTGCCAGTGCTCTTAACTGCTGATCCATCTCTCCAGCAACGCATGTGTAACTATTTCTAATACTACACCTGCACCATCTTCTTTTGATGTGTGTGTGTGTTTGAGTGTGCATATTTGAACACAGAGGCCAGAAGAGGTTGCTAGGTATCTTCTTGTATCATCCCACACCTATTCCTTTGAGACAGGGTCTTTTCATGAGTTTCTCCACTAAGCCAGAAGCCAGAGCCCCAGAGACCCCTTGTCTGCCCCCGCCTCAGAACTGGGGTTACAAGCATGTGCCAGGTATCTGCAGGTATTGGGGTCTGAACTTGTCCTCATGATTATACAGCGAGCATTCTGAACAACTTTACTATCTCGCTTCTTTATTTGTAAAGAAAATTTATTTGAAATATTTCTATTTTGAAAATACTAGGATCATAGTACTTAATGAGCATTTTAATATTCATGAAACAAAGCTGGGCAGTGGGGGTGCACACCGTTAGTTCCAGCACTCAGGAGGCAGATGCAGGCAGATCTCTGAGTTTGAGACCAACTTGGTCTACAAAGTGAGCTCCAGGACAGCCAGGGCTACACAGAGAAACCCTGTCTCAAAACAACAAAACCAAAAATCATTTTTAAAAATCATTAAAAATCAAAAAAGAATATTTTCTTCTTTAAAATATGAATTAAATTCCAGAAGGGCTGCCTTTTAAATATATATTATGAAGTAGAATGACTGGTTCACCAATTTGAATAAAGGTATATGTGTGTTTTTTACTTTAGAAGGTGTTATGTTTATAAACCTAGATATAATGATTGATGGTATAATTATGATGCTTGTTGAATCCATATTTCCTAGCAAAGTGCTCAGACACACTAGACAGCATACAAATCACTCAAAGATTGAACTGAAATGTACCCATACTAAAGTGTTTTGAGTTTTAAGAAACTTCATCTCACTAGCTAATATAATAGATTGATTCAATATTTCAGAAATATTCTATTATTGTAGAAACACAAAGCTCTTGAAGTTGGAAGTCTAAGTTATAAGTTCTGGATGCGCTTGTTATTAGCTTTTTCTGACTATTCCCTCTCCCCTGCCAAATAACTGAATGACTATGGGTCTCATTTGGGAAGTATAATGTCTACATTGCATTTTCTGCTTCACAGGAAAGCACATGAAAAAAAAACCTGTAAATTTTAATGTTCTAGAAACATGAGATAGTCCCATGTGTTTCTAAAGTTTACTTAGCAAACCTTTAAAATATAAGTGTGAGGCAGTCTACTTAGGATAAATTTTATAAGAAACCTTTTAATGAACATAGACCTCACGTGATACTGCCACTGTCTTGTCCTTTTACTCTGTCACCTGAGGCTGGAGCAGAGGGCGGTAGTTAGAGCGTCAGTGCAGATGTTACTTTATGGTAGTTAAAGGAGCGCCCTTTCCTTGGGTTGCTAGCAATGTGACTATACTTCAGTGCTTCTCTTGAGTTAGTAGTTATTACCAACTTAAAATTACTTTAAAGGGTATTCCTTTCTGGGAACCCAGCCCATTATTAGGAGTCATTTCTTACTTTTCCTTAAACCTGTGTTCCCTGGGCCTAAAAAAAAATTAATAGGGACATTTTATTATTTCAAGGAGGTAATTGACATTTAATTGATTTTTGTTTGTTTGTTTGTTTTTCAAGACAAGGTTTCTCTGTAGCTTTGGAGCCTGTCCTGGAGCTAGTTCTTGTAGACCAGGCTGGTCTTGAACTCACAAAGATTCGCCTGCCTCTGCTGGGATTAAAGATGTGCACCACCACCGCCCAGCTTAATTGATTTGTTTATTGTTGTTTTGTTATGTTTTATTTTCTGCTCAATACTGTATCTCGCACTGTAGCCCTAGCTGGCCTCAAATTCATAATCCTCTGCCTCTGGCTCCTGAGTGCTGGGAGTATAGGCATTTGCCACCACAATTGGTTTAATTGATCTTTAAAAACAGAAATGTACGATAATTAATTTAAACGATCATATGTCAAGCACTAAAATGAATTCAATACTTACATACTTTTTGAAATTTTAGAATGAGATCTCAGAAATTGCTCTGGATCAAAAAGGACTTACCAATGACAGAAAAATTGCTTTCATTGATAAAAATAGAGACCTCTACATCACCTCAGTGAAACGATTTGGGAAAGAAGAACAGATTATTAAACTTGGTAAAGTAATTCCTATGCACTTAAGATTTTAATTATTGTCAGTTTTCTTAGACTGTCTATCATGTGCTAACTGCCTTTATAGTTGAACGAATGTATGAATTCTTTTCTGCATTTCTTCACTGTTTAGTAACTCGATTTTAATAGCAAATCTTAGTTCTGTGACTAAATCAGCATGGAAACACCAGTTGATTAAAGGCAGACGGTTCTCGGTAGAATATTCGAGGATTTTCATTTGTCTGAGTTTTTGCGTCTGTTCACTGTTACACAGGCAGAAAGTAGAGCTATACCCATTACACTAATTAGGATCTTGTTTGCCAGTTGCTTTTAAAGATAGATTCCAATATCTGTTGACACTAATGGACCATGACTGTTCTTTTTTGAATTAAGGAACCATGGTGCATACGTTGGCATGGTGTGATACGTGCAATATCCTTTGTGGACTTCAAGATACTCGATTCACAGTGTGGTATTACCCTAATACCATTTATGTGGACAGAGACATCCTGCCTAAAACGTTGTATGAAAGAGATGCAAGGTAACATGTGGCTCAGGATTCTGGGTTGTAAATGAAGCTCTAATTGCCATGTGTTTTTCTGGGTGTATTTTTAAAGTTTAACCAGACTCAGCTAAATAAATTGTTCAGCTAAAGCTGGTTTGTTAAGATTTAAGTGAGGGACTCAAATTGAAAATAAAATATGAACTACTTGTTCATCTTTTATAAACAAGTATAATTTTCAAGCTTAATCTTGTTTAGTGGTAGCTCAGGTGAGGCTCTTTGTGTGATCTAGTGCTCTTTACCCTGCAGTCTCCTCAGCTGAATATGGGGGTGATATTGAAGGTAGATTAAATGACAGTTGTTGAAAATCTGTAAACAGAGACTGTGCTTATGTTTCCCGGCCGCCCAGACCCGAATCATCACACAGAAACTGTGTTAATTACAACACTGGCCAACGGCTCAAGCATATTCTTAGCTAGCTCTTACATCTTAAATTAACCCATTCCTATTTATCTGTGTATTGCCATAAGGATGTGGCCTACCAGTAAGGTTCTGGCATCTTTCTCCTTCAGCAGTTATATGGCATTTGCATGACTCTGCCTTCTTTCTCCCTGTATTCAGTTTAGTTTTCCCACCTATCTATATTCTACCTTGCCATAGGTCAAAATAGCTTCTTTATTAACTAATGGTAATAAAATATATTCATAGCATGCAGAGGGGAATTCCACGTCAAAATCTTTTTTTTTTGCTTTTTTGTTTGCTTTTTTATTTAAGAAATTTTAAAATTTTACTTACTTGCCCTAGTTCTGCCTACCTCCCCTTCTTCTGCCCCCCTCCCCACCTACCCCTATCCTACCACCCACCCACTCAGAGGAGGTAAGGCCTCCCTTGGGGAGTCAGCAAAGTCTGGTATACCAAGCTGAGGCAGGACCAGGCCCCTTCGCCCTGTATCAAGGCTGAGCAAGGTATCCTACCATAGGGAATGGGCTTTAAAAAGCCAGTTCATGCACCCAGGATATATCCTGATCCCACTGCCCTCCCCAAAGATATTGAAAATCTTTAAAAATAATAAAACTTATATGTATCAGGAAAATTGTTCCTACATTCTCAAGAGAAAATTTCTTATTCTCCACAAAAGCAGCAAGTTAGATTTCTTAGGTCTCAGCTTTACTTTGCTTTTCAAATCTGTTTTGAGTTTATTTTTAGTGTTTATGTTCACAAACTGTAATAACACCAGAAAAGCACCAAAACAAAAGTTTATTTTAAAAGGTTTTTATAAAGTAACTAGATATGGTGGTGCATGCCTTTGATCCTAGAACTTGGGAGGCAGAGGCAGGAGGATCTCTTTGAGTTCTAGGCCAGCCTGGTCTATAGAGTGAGTATAGGCCGGGCAGGACTACATAGTAGGATTCTGTCTCAGAAAAACAACAAAAAGTATTCCTGAATTCATGAAAAGATATCCATCTCCTTACTTTAAGTTCATCTGTGTTTTTTAAAATAGTTTATTTAACTTTATTTTATGTGCATTGGTGTGAAGGTGTCAGGTCCCCTGGAACTGGAGTTACAGACAGTTGTGAGCTGCTGTGTGGGTGCCAGGAATTGAACCTGTCCTCTGGGAGAGCAGCCAGTGCTCTTAATGACTGAACCATTTCTCCAGCCCCAAGTTCATCTGTTTTTACTTTGAGACAATAATTTTGGAATTCACCTTAATTTTTTTCATCTTTCCTTTAAATATTTTCAAAACCAACAGCTAAATTATTTGTTTTTATAATTTATCTTCAGATTTAAGGAAAGAGATGTGTTAGTCAGCTTCCTGTTACTAGAACAGTCCTTGAGACAGGCACCTTAGAAAAAGAAGTAGATATTTAGGGCAGCATTTCAGAGGTTCTAGTCCTTGATTAAGAGGCCCCATTGCTTTTAGGCCTGTGGCAATAGAGTGCATGTGGCAGGATTGAGTCCTGGGCAGAGCTGCTCCTTCAAGGCTGTGCGTGTGGCAGGATTTAGTACCAGGGCAAAGCTGCTCCCTCAAGGCTGGGAAGGAGGGGAGTGGAAGGAGTTGGGTTCTAGGAGCTTTCACTGTCAGTGTCCTGCTCCCTGAGCACATCCCTGGGCTCCACCTCTAACACACTCCACAGGGGACCAATCCTTTTCCACAGGGATCCAGACAGTCGCCAAAGCTTGCTGCCAGTGCCATTAGGGGAGTAAATGAATATCGAATAACTTTTGCCACTTTAAATTGTTGGTGTATTTTGCTTCAAGTGTATTTCTATCATCTACATGTTAATTGAAATACTTATTTGAATATACATTCTGTTTGGAGTTAAATGGGTGGGGTGAATTTTGAAGATTATATATGAGAATTATTTTCCAAATTTAATACATGTAAAATTGTGCAGAACATACCTTTAAGTTTTCCTTTGTTTGTTTTCAACAGCGAATACACTAAAAACCCCCATATAGTGAGCTTTGTCGGAAATCAGGTGACTATAAGAAGAGCTGATGGCTCCCTGGTGCATGTGAGCATTTCTCCGTACCCTGCCATCCTCCACGAGTACGTGAGCAGCTCAAAATGGGAAGATGCTGTGAGGCTTTGCCGCTTTGTTAAGGTATCGTGCATGCTGTGGATATGTTCTGCTTTAGTTTCTTTTGAAAGATGAGTCCTAATAGCAGTGCAGGGTTGAGAGCCCTGTGAGCAGGACCGTATCTTTTCTGTTAGACACTTGAACAGCTTGTGCATTACAGAGGAGTGGATGTTGCCTTGTCTTTGAAGAAGCTGTAATTAGATGGGTCCTTGCTCCACATGGCACGTGGAGTCATTTTGCAAGTCTTTTCCCGAGTTCTCCCCTTCCTGAGTAGAAGCTGGGTCATACGCTTCTTGGCTTCCTCTGATACCCTTTTTATAGCTAAGGAAGAATCTTTGTCTTATAAGTGCCATGTCTTTAATCCCAGCATTCCTGAGGCAAAGACAGGCCAATCTCTGGGTTTGAGGCCAGCGTGGTCTACAGAGCTAGTTCCAGGGCAGTCAGGTTTACACAGAGAAAACTTGTCTTGAAAAAGACCAACCAAACAAAGAATCTTTGTTTTAGATCAACATTCCCTAACTTGGTTGTGTCTGGTATCTTCTAAACATGCTTGGACACAACCCTTTTTATTGACTGTCGGGTAACATCCCTTAGAATAGATGTTTTCCTCACAGTGGCTTAGTGGTGGCGTCCTGTGAGACCTTCACTACCCCTCTTATCCCCTCTAAGGCGTAGCCCTTGTCACTTCTTCAAAAGAATGGGAAGCTCATTATCTTGAGTTATAAAGTAGAAAAGAAATCCTTAGTGACTAGAAAGAAAAAAGTTTAGAAAATTTTGTTCAAAAGTTCTCTGTCTGATGCTAATGTTTTTAAGTAGAGACCCAGAGTGAATTTTGCCGGCTTTGAACTTGCTGCTCAGGCCAGACTGGCCTTGAACTCCCAGAAACCTGCATTCTACCTCTGCCTCACAAGTGCTGAGATTAAAAGTGTGCTACCATGTCTGGCTTCTATAAAACTTTTTATTATTAGGTTTTTTCCAATGCCCTGTTTTGTAATTTTTTTATTGATAAATTAATTACTCAGTTGTATCACCATTAGAATTCAGACCACTGCTCATGGGTAGTTTGGCTACCTACTTAAGATACCTACTCTCATATTTCACTGTAGGAGCAAAGCATGTGGGCTTGCCTAGCGGCTATGGCAGTTGCTAATCGAGATATGATTACTGCGGAAATAGCCTATGCAGCAATTGGTGAAGTAAGTCAATCACACTTATGTACATGCTCGTGAGGTTTTCTTAACGTAATTTATTAGATTCATACTATTACTGACTTACAGTATGCTTCTCTTCCTTTTTTAGATTGATAAAGTTCGATACATCAATGCTATAAAAGATCTTCCATCTAAAGAGTCAAAAATGGCCCACATACTAATGTTTAGTGGGAACATACAGGAGGCTGAGACACTACTTCTCCAGGCTGGCCTCGTTTATCAAGCAATCCAGATCAACATTGATCTCTATAACTGGGAAAGGTAATAAGAACCCTTCCGCAGTTCCAAGACCCTTTTGACCTTCATGTGTTCTTTTGTCTGCAACTTAGATAATTATAGTTTCAGGTCTATTTGATTGTGAGTTGATTGTTTTCATATGCTACAAGAGAATGTGATCATCTTATATTTGTGAGTATTCTGTCTGGTGGATCTTAACATTTTCCAGCCTGGAAAATGTCATTTGTGGAAATTAATGCTTCATCTGAGGAAGAAAAGAGTCTTATGATGCCTCCCAAATGTATAATTTTAAAGCTGGGGAAATGATACTATTAATAGATTTGGGAGGGAGGATTGTGCATCCTATGTCAGACAGGTTGACTTTGCAAGGTGTATTATGAGCTGGGTAGTATAATTAGCTGAGGACTTGAACTCTAAGGTGGGAAGTGGACTGGAGACTGAGAGCTCAGAGGCTAAGGGAGCAGTTGAAGCAAGAAGATTCAGTCGACTGGAGAGTGTATACAGTGAGGCCATCTCAACTAGACTTGCAGGTAGGTTAAAGAGAAACGTGATCCCATAAACCAGAGAGAGGGAAAACAAGGGCTGGAGGGATAGTGTGCTGAGAGGAAGGAAGGAAGGCTTCTAGTAGGGAGTGCTCAAAGGCAGCCTTCACCCCTGCTGAGAGTGCCAGCTGCTCTTGTAATGCACCAAGTGCCTCCTATCACTCCCTCCTTTAGGTACGCATCTCACAGTGAACATAACTGTGTTACTGTGTGACCCAGAAATTACTGTATTATGAAACATACTTTCACATGTCCAAAGTGTTTTTTACAGACTTGTTTTTCCCTGGGTTCAAAAAAACCCCACATATCTTCCCTTTTACCCCTTTTATTGAAAAGACTATTTTCTCACATAATATATCTCACATAATAAATTATAGTTTCCCCTCCCTCTGCTCCTCCCAGTTTCCCCCCACCTGCCCTCCTATCTGGAGCCACTTTGTTACTGTCCCTCATTAGAAAAGAACAGGCGTCTGTGAGATAATATTAAAATATGACAAAGTAAAATATGGTGAGATCAAACAAAAACTAATGTACTAGAATTGGCAAAGATAAACAGAGCCTGAGAAGGCACCAGGAACAGAGACCCACTCATTCTCACACTCACGACTTCCATAAAACACTGAACTGGAAGCCATAACATATATGCAGAGGACCTGGTACATACTCGTGCAGACCCGGTGCATGCTGCCTCAGTCTCTGTGAGTTCACACGAGCTTTGCTCATGTTATTTAGAGGATCTTATTTTCTTGGTGTCCTCTGTCCCCCCTGGTTCTTACACTCTTCCTGCCTCCTCCTCTGTGGATTTCCCGGAGCTCTGAGAAGGGATTTGATGGAGACACCCCATTTAGGGTTGAGTGTTCCAAGGTTTCTAATTTTCTGCCTAATGTCTTACTGTGGGCCTCTGTATTTGTTTCCATCTGCTGCAAGAGGAAGCCTCTCTAAGGGTGGCTAAACAAGGCACTGACCTAAGTATAGAAGAATATCATTAGGAGTCATGTTACCATTATGTCATTTTTTTTAGACCAGTATTATTTGGTTTTTATTCTAGGTGCCTGGGCTATTTATCCTCTAGTTCTAGGCCACCTAAGCAGTGTTGGGTATAGGTTACATTTCATGGAATGGGCTGTAAGTCAAATCAGTTATTAGTTGGCTACTCACAACAAGTTTGTGCCACCATTGTCCTTAGAATATCTAGGCAGGACACCATTGTAGGTCAAATTCCCATGTATTTTTTAACTTCAGTGATTCATAACTTGACAGAAGTTTCTGTCCTGCCCAGTGTTGCAGCCGTTCAATCCCAAAGAAACACACAGAAGCTTATATTGATTATAAACTGTTTGACCTATTGCTCAGGCTTATTGCTGACTAGCTCTTACAACTTAAATTAACCCATAATTCTTACCTGTGTTTAGCCATGTTGCTTGGTACCTTTTCTGAATAAAGCATTCTCATCCTGCTTCCTCTGCGTCTGGGTGGTGACTATGTCTCTGCCTTTCCTCTTCCCAGAATTCTCTTAGTCTGGTTACCCACCTATACTTCCTGCCTAGCTACTGGCCAATCAGCATTTTATTAAACCAATATGAATGACAAATCTTTAGAGTGTACAAGAGCATTCTCCCACAGCAATAACTCTCAGACTATAAACTCTATAGTTACTCCATCTTCACATTTCCCTTGAATAGAAGCAACAAAATGTATTTTGCCAATTTTGTGATACATATGCTATGATCTGTTTATACAACCATCTATATAATTCAGCTGATCTGTCTTTGTGCTTTATTTACATGAGTTTGTTACTATTGTGTAGTGAATAGAAGATCAGGAAAAATGTTGGTTCTAGAAGAATGAATAACACATTTAAACTGTAAGGTAATTAGTTTGGAAAGAGATAAGTTATGAGTAATATTATTGAACTATATTAAATAACTAACAGAACATTATACACCAATATGGAAAACTGGTATTTAAAATGTTGTTTCAACCAATTTTTTTTTTGGTAGGGGAGCAGTTGAGATGGTCTTGCTGTATAGCCTATTTTTGCCTCAAGCTCACAGCGGCCCTCCAAGAAACAACTTAGCAGAAAAAGTGATGTGTGTGTGTTTAGAATAAGGGGTTTATTTGGCTTAAATTTCCAAGTTACAGCTCATCATTTTGGGGAAGTGAAGGAAAATTTAAGCTCTGTTATTATATCTATAAGCCCAGGAGCAAAACAAGAATAGACACGTTGCTTGCTTGCTTGCTGTTGTTCGTGCTCAGCCAATTTCTTCACCTTTCTGTACTTCAGGCCCAGCCCATAAAATGGTGCCACACACATTCAGGCTCAGTCTTCCTACCTCAGGTAACAATTAAGAAAACCCCTGAGAGACGTAACCACAGCCATCCTAATGCAGGCAGTTCCTCAATTAAAACTCTTTCAGGGTGATCCTAGGTTGTGTCAAGTTGACAGCTAAGTAAAGCACAGTGATCTTTTCTAAAATATCTTATTTTTACTTCATTTTTATTTCTGATTTTTCTTAGGACTGGGCAGGTCTCACAAACACTGTAGCTGAGGTGTATTATCAAATGATGGTTTAAAAAATGCTTAGGAATTGTGTATATAAAAGGAAAGGCTATTAGGGTGTAAGTTTATTTGTGTACTTTTAGCAGCAGAAAAAGTCCATACTTTTGTGGAGCATTGTGCAAGCCTGAACTCTACTTTATGGTGGATTATTTGTTTTGTGGGAAGTATGACATAATGGTTTATCTGCATGAAAATCTTCTTTTAAAGATTCATTTATTTTATGTATATGAATGCTCTATTTGCATGTATGCATTAATCCACAAGAGGGCATCAGACTCCACTGTAGATGATTGTGAGCCACCATTTGGTTACTGGGAATTGAACTCAGGACCTCTGGAAGTGCTCTTAGCCACTGAGCCATCTCTCCAACCCTTATACAAAAATTTTGATCATTTCATTTAAATTGCCGTTGTCAAGGTCACGAAGCTCTATAAGGGAGTAGGATTACAGGTGTAAAGTTCAAGGGAATTCCAGACTTTGAGGTAAAGCTTTGAAGGGGTTGTCAGTCAGTAGAGAATGAGGCCATGGGTTAAGGATGAACATCTGCAGGGAGAGCAGAGAGTAGTGCAACTCTACTGAGTACCCACATTTTAGGGTTGGCTTAAGGAAACGACTCAGTGCGGTTACGAAGACAACTCACTTGGGAAAGCGCTTGCCCCTCAAGCGTGTAAGGACCTGAGTTTGGGATTCCAAGTACCCACATAAAAACTGGGTGGAGCAGCATGCCTCTAACCATGTTGGAGAGGTGGAGAAGAAGGATGCCAGGGTCTGCTAGCCGGCCAGCTTAGCTGTTGCAAGCTCCATGTCCAGTGAGAAACCCTGTGTTTAAAAAGTAAGGTAGAGTGACAAACGAGTGGTCAGACCTAGCAAGATGTTTATAACATCCAAGGCTTGGGGAGCGTCTCAGAAGAGGGAGCCAGAAGATGGGGAGAGCTGCTTCTGAATGCTCTCTTCTGGGCATGACCGTCACTGTATGTAATCTTGAACTCACAGCAGCTCTGGTCACTTGCTCAAAACTGGCCTTAGCAGCAATCAGGTATGGCCCTTGTGGCCATACCTCTTCTTGCTCTAATATAGATTATTGAAAGATTCTGGGATATGGGGAGTCATTGAGTAATTCTCTACTCATGGTAACACAGAGGACCCTGGTTAAACTTAGTGCGTCACTAAACATACACAAAAAGACCTGAATGTGGGAAAGAGATTTGTAGGAGGGTTACAGGGAGGGAGGGAGGGAGATGAGGGAGTGGAAGGTGAGAATAATAAGAATGCATTTCATACATGTTTAAAATGTCAAAGAACAAATTTAACAAATTATAAAAAAACATTTCAAAAAAGTATAGTGCAGACCAATTGAGGATGACACCCAGTATCATCTTCTGACTTACACACACACACACACACACACACACACACGAGACAATAATTGGGAGTAGCTCCTGATTTGTAGAATGCTTGCCTAGTATATGCAAGGAAGAAAAAGAGTATTTAGCAAAATACATCAGGAGGAACCAAAAAGATGAAATTGAAAAAAATCCTTGTTATGGAAAAGCACAAAAAAGTAGTGTGATACCATCAGTCAGCTTCAACACTGATTGGGTTTTGTGCTGTCTCCACACCCTCCCTTCTCTTACATTTATTTTAAGACAGACTATAATTATCACATTTTATCTGTATTTAAGGATGTATCTCTAAAAGATTTTAGCAGCCATAATGCCGCAATCATACTTAAAAATTATCAGCAATTATAGTGTTCTTATTTCTCTGTTACCTAATAAGTATTTTTTAAATTTTATTTTAATTGCGCTATACATTTTTCCCCACTCCTCTTCTTTCCTTCCCTCTCCCTCCCTCTTGTTCCCCATGCTCCCAATTTATTCAGATTTTGTCTTTTTCTCCTTCTTAGGCATATCCCTGTACATCTCTCTTAGGGTCTTCTTTGTTGACTACATTCTCTGGGGTTGTGGACTGTAGGTTGGTTATTCTTTGCTTTATATCTAAAAGCCACTTATGAGTGAGTACATTATATTTGTCTTTCTGGATCTGGATTACTTCACTCAGTATGCTTTTTTTCTAGTTCCGTCCATTTGCCTGCAAATTTCAAGATGTATTATTTTGTACTACTCCATTGTGTAAATGTACCACATTTTCTTTATCCATTCTTCAGTTGA
>LOJH01027561.1:1807-18022 GCA_001685095.1 Ellobius talpinus
GACCCTCAGCAGTCTCTGGCTCTGCCATTGTTAAGCACATTATGGTAGAATGGCAGGGACAGGTCCACTGTCTGAAAGGTATAGGTTGGACTGTTCTTTTGGAAACTCTGAGGACTGGAAAGGCAACTCAGCAGTTAAGAGTGTCTGTCACTGCCTCAGAAGACCAGAGCTGATTCCAGCTCTAGCTACAGGCAATCTGATACCATCCTCAGACTTCTGCCAGCACTTACACACACATGTACAGATACACATAAACAAATAATGAACAATAATCTCTTAGAAGTTACCTTATGGAAAGAAATAAAGGAGTATTTACACTGGAGGTTGATGATAAAAATAGGAGGTGGTGACTCTGTATTTCATCTCTGTTTTTCCAAAACTCTTGCTGCTCATTAGAGAAATATATGATAGTATTTTTTTCTTTGCAAATCGCTCTGTGAATTCTTAAACTGCCTCTTCACTAATTCTTCAGTTTTCAACTTAATCATTCTATTCTTAAAAATATTTTTGAGAATAAAAAAGAAATTTTGAATATGAGATTATACCTATAATACTTATTTTTATTAAATGTTTTTCTTAAAATTTAAAGTTACTGACACTATCTACTAGACTACTTTTTAATTTTGTAAACTCTCAGGAGACAGAAGGCAGAAACTGACTTTATGAATATTAGCGTTCTTTTATTTCCTCAGTGATAAACTCCAAAATGTTTGTTTTTAAAACTAGCATCACAATAAAGATCATGTTTTTCTAAAGCTTGAAACAAAGTCCACTGGCCTGGCTGACATAAATCTCCTTCGATGAGGGTGCATAATTTGAGCAAGTACTAGGCTGCAGATAGCTCTATCATACTGTGGTTGCAATCAAGGAAAAAGAAAGTAGTAGTATCCAGGATTTAATGTCACATATTTGTTCAAAAAGTGTGTTGAAAGGGTTACTTTTCACAACTAGCACATGTTTACATATATTGCTTCAAAGCAAGGCAACAACTCCTGGTTCCTCATCTCCTTCTACCTTCTAAGAATGCCAGAAGCCACATCAACTTGGCTGATGTTGTTATGTTGCATTTTTATAATATGTACCCTTTTTGTTAGAAAGTAATCAGTTTGAATAGTATCAGAATATAAGAAGTACTCTTTAAATGTTAGCTAATATTTTGAGTACTTATTATAAATTACTGCCTATGCTTTCAATTAACAATTTTCATTACAGTAAAGTGAGAAATTATAAAACTATGCAGACATACAGAAATAGGAAAATGGACAGATGAGGTGACATGCTAACATAAATAATTAAGAAATGTAGGAACTCTAAATTTATGTTCTTGCCCTTGTATTTTGCTATTCTCCTCTAATTAAAAGACTGAACAATATTAGACTAGTCCTAATTTCTGATATTGCTACACTGTCTCTCTTGTGATGACCTGTAAACTCTTTCAGCAAAGAAACAAATTGTATACTCTATGTCAAAGGGTGTGAACTTTCTATTGCACGAAGATAAAGTTACTTCTAACTGGATGTCTTTCAAAATCATTGCTACTTCTAGATCATTAAACAAATCTCCTCTATAGATCGAACTGAGTTCTAAATAACAGTTCTCTTTTCTCTTCTGTCTTTTGTGAGGTAAAATCACTACCAACACTAGTGAAGACATTCACTGGAATTTTGAAAATTTTATTCTTTAAATTTTATTTTAGAAAAAAGAAAACAAACTATATTTTTTCATTTTATATACTGATCCCAGTTCCCACTTCCTCCCCTCCTCCCATCCCCTCCAACTACTCCCCATCCTACCCCCATCTACTCCTCAGAGAGGGTAAGGCATATTGTTTTGGGAAAGGTCCAAGGCCCTCCCTATTACATCTATGCTGAACAAGGTATCCTTCCAAAAAGAATAGGTTTCCCAAAAGGCAGTATAAGCAGTAGTGATGAATCCTGTTGCCACTGCAAGTGGCCCTGCAGTCTTCCCCAGCCATACAACTATCACCCGCATTCAGAGGGGCTACTTTGGACCTATGTTTGCTCCTTCCCTGTCTGACTGGAGTTGGTGAGCTCCCTTTATCTCAGGTAAACTGTTTTTCATTTGGTGTTCCCATCATGGTCTTGTACTTCTTTGCTCATATTCTCACTCCTCCCACTCCTTAACTGGACAATGGGAGCTCAGCCCAGTGCTCCTCTGCAGGACTCTGCCTGTGTTTCCAGCTGTTCCTGGATGTAGGTTCTATGGTGACATTTAAGATATTTATCAATCTGACTACAGGGCAAGGCCAGTGTATTGTTGAGGGTCTTATCTGGAGTCATCCTTGTGGATACCTGGGAATTTCTCTAGTTCCAGGTTTCTTGCTAGTTTCATAATACCTTCCTCAATCAAAATATCTCTTTTCTTGCTCTCATTTTTGTTCTTCCTCCATCTTGATTCTCCTGTTTCCTCAAGTTCTCCTCCCACCTCCCCTTCTCTCTTCTTCTTCCCCTTCCAAAATCTTTCTCTCCCACCCCCATTGTCTCAATTTTGTCAGGTGGTCTTCTCTAGTTCCCTTTTCTAGGTGGATCTATCTATGTTTTGCTTAGGGTTCACATTGTTACTTTGCTTCTATAGGATCATGAACTGTAGGCCCAATATTCTTTGCTTTACAACCCATATCCACTTAAGAGTGACAGCATGTTCATCTTTCTGTGTCTGGGTTTCCTCACTCAGGGTGGTTTTTTTCTAGTTCCATCCATTTGCATGTAAATTTCAAGATGTCATTGTTTTTACTGCTGAGTAGTACTCCAATATATAAATGTGTCACATTTTCTTTATCCATTCTTCAGTTGTTTCCAGGTTCTGGCTATTGCAAATAATGCTGTGATGAACATAGTTGAGAAAATGTCCTTGTAGTATTATTGAGCAACTTTTGGGTATATGCACAAGAGTGGCATTGCTTGGTTCTGAGGTTGGTTAATTCCCAATCTTAAGATCATATAAATCTTTCACCTTTTTTCTTTTCTTTTAAAATAATTTATTTATTTTATTCTGTATGGATTGGATGTCAGATCCCCTGGAAGTGAGTTACAGACAGCTGCCATGTGGGTGCTGGAAATTAAACCTGGGTCTTCCAGAAGGGCAACCAGTGCTCTTAACTGCTGAACCATCTCTCTAGTCCCTGGAACTTTCAATTTTAACACAACTGTTTTTTCCATAAGCATATTGGTTGAGTGAAGCCTACAACTGTCATCAGTAATTTTTGCTAAGCACAGCATATCATCTGCACTAGGATACTGGCGTTCTCAACTTCTTTATGTCCATTTATCATTGCACTTCTACCAGGTCAGCATTAAAGTTATCCCTCATTTTCTATTTTCACAATCAAGGTCTATGTCTTCATTACTGTGATTTTAACATAACTATGTGACTGGATGCTTCGTTTTCAAAGCTACTTGTTTCATTTTGTTAAAGTCCATTTTCAAAAGTTATGGATTTCTTTGATTAGCACCAACATTTATTTTTTAATGCTGTACAGATTATGAAAAATAATTTAATTCAATTTAAGATATTCTATTTAATATTAGGTGATAACCCTTGCCAAATTTTGTTTCATATAAAATGTCAAAAGTAGAAAAAACAGACAATTAATAACTTAAATGTTAAAAATATACCTACAAACAAATTTGGAGATACAGTAGAGCATAATCTATCACTTAGCTTGTTTTCCACTGGGACATCGCTGGGGAACCTCCTTCAGTCAATGGCCTTTGAGATAATGCACCAAGTTGGGCATGGCCTTGGGTACAAACAACATAATCTCACTGTGTGTGTGTGTGTCTCTCTCTCCTTTTCACTCTCTCTCTCTCAGCCACTGGATTCAAGTCCTGTTCCCCACTAGTGCAGATGACTGTGATCTGTAAGCCTGCCCACTAAATAAAGAACCCTTTATTATACTCAATTCTGATCTAGTGTAGGGCTACTTTATTCATGTTTGCCTATATCTAGCACTAAAGGTGGAGCTATAGGTGAGAAGAAACAAACATTTTAGAACAGGGAAGAGCAAAAGGATTTGAGGCATTAGAAGATTAACTTTTTGGTGAGCGTTATTATACTGATCCGCAGGAACAAGCCCTTTATGATGAAAACACCTTGTCCCTATGCCACACAGCAACGTTAAATGCTTGGGACAGAATTCGAAATCTAGAAAAAAGAATTGATTCATATAACAGGGTTAAACAAGTCCAAAGAGAACACTTTAGTGACTTTTTACAAAGATTAACTAAGGCTGTACAAATAGGAGTAACAGACCCAGAAACTAGATGAATACTTAATTAAATCTCTGGGTTTGAAAATGCCAACTGAGAATACAAAAAGATACTTGAGTCTTTAAAAGTTGGATCGGAACCAATGGATTAATGGATCCTGCATACAATGAATGTTGAGACATTTGACTATAATACTGAGACTTAGGTAGGAGAAGCATTTCCCAACGGTATAAGGAGACACGAAAATACCGAATATTTTAATTGTGGTAGAATAGGACATCTGAGAGGGATTGTGGTCAAGGTATTCCTAGAAATGATGTCTCCTCTGGGAATGGCAAAAATAGAAGTTCTCAATCTTCTAGATTATGTAGATGTGGCAAAGGCAGACATTTGACCAATGAATGTAGATCAACAAAAGACAGACAAAGTAACCTGATACTATCAGGAAACTCCTTGGGGGGGTTCTCTCACAGCCCCCAGGTCAAATAGGGTGCAGTCATTCTGAGTCACTGTGGGGGACATGTCTCACCAGGAAAATTAAAAAATCTAGTCTGCTGTAGAAAATCATAATGTTCTGGATGATTGAATAAACATTGAGAATGAATCAAAAACTTCAGTAGGAAATAGTAAATGTATATTTTGACAGACTTCTATAAGTGAGCAAAGACCAAAGCTAAGAGTATTTATAAATAACATTGTAATTAAGGGAATACTGGACATGGGTATAGATATGACTCTCATTACTCTAGAATCTTGACATCCAAATTGGTCTCTTCAAAAGGAATATGTTCAAATCCTAAGAATTAAAACCCTATCTAAAATGAAGCAAAACCCGAGATGGGTTGAGTGCATAGGGTGAGAAGGAAAGAGAGGAAGGCTGAAGCCATATGTGAATGATATCACAGTGAATTTATGGGGTTGTGATTTGCTACAGCAATAGAATACCCATATTTACATTCCTGCAGTCCTGAGTTTCTGGGAAAAATATTGTAAGGTGCTATAAATAAATGTCATAAGCCATTCAGGCTGTACAAGAACACAAAGCAACTAGCAAACCTTCAGAGGTACCAATGGTCCTACCTTTAAAATGGTTAATTGAGAAACCAATATGGATTAAAAATAGCTGCTAACAGAAAAGAAACTTAAGGTTTTTGAACAGGTAGTACAGGAACAGGGTTCACCATATTGAAGACTCAATCAGCTCTTGGAATTCTCTTGTATGTATTATTAAAAAGAAAACTGGCAAATAGAGAATGGAGACAGATGTAAGAACTGTCAGCAAGGTAATTCATCCTATGGGCCCTCTACAATCTGGCATTCCATTGAATTCCTTATTACATAAAGGAAGAACTCTTATAGTTATTGATCTAAAAAATTGTTTCTTTACTATACTTTTACAAGAAGAGGACAAAGAAAACTTTGCTTTTACAGTGCTTACTTACAATAATTCTCAGCCTACTAGGTGATCAGTGGGCCATCCTCCCACAGGAAATGCCCAATTTCCCCATGTTGTGCCAATACTTTGTAAGTCAGCCACTGGAAATAATATGTAAACAATTTCCTAAGTCTATAATTTACCATAACATGGATGATATTTCGCTACCTTATTCAAACATAAATGCTTTAGAAAGAATATTGGAAGAAGTAAAGAAAGTTTTGCTTAAATGGGGATTACAAATTGTTCCTAAAAATACAGAGAGGATATTCTGTAAATTACTTAGGTTACAAAATAGATTTACAGAAATTTAGAACACAAGTAAGGAAAGACTGATTGTAGACTCTTAATGACTTTCAAAGATTGTTAAGAGACATTTCCAGTCTATGACCTGCTGTTGGGATAACACCTGATCTAATAATTCATTTAAACAAAACCTTAGATAGTGACAAAGACTTATATTGTAACAGGGAATTAACAGTTAATGCTGAGAAATTACAGGAGGCACATCTGGATTGAGTGGATCCAAATTTTAAATGCATTTTAGTAATGTTGCCTTCCAGAATTTCCCCTAGAGGAATTTTAATGCAGATGGAAGATATTATCTTATAATGGTTCTTTCTGCCACATAAACCAAGTAAAACAATTAAAAACTTATGTGGAAAAGGTCTCTCAATCAATTATAAAAGGAAAATTGAGACTTTATCAAGTAGCAGGAATAGACCCACCAAACATTATAGTGCCTTTTCCTACTGTTGAATTAAAAAAAAATGGGAAGACAATGAACCCTGGCAAAGTACTTGTGCTAATTTTTTAGGAGAGATTAATAGCAGTTGCTGGAAAAGTGATAAAATTAACCTTATAAAGAGAACTGCTTGAATTCTCCCCTGCATTGTATGTGACACACCAATAACTGGACGCAAATATACTATAATGATGCAAATAAATCAGGAAAGGCAGGTTACAAATCATAAGGTTTAAGTAAGGTGGGACAAAGCCCTTATAATTCTGTCTAAAAGGCAGAATTATATGCTATTCTCACAGTACTAAGAAATTTTCAAGAACTTCTGAATATAGTTACTGATTCACAATATCCAGAAAGAGTTGTCTTGCACATTGAAACTGCTAAATTTATACCAGATGATACAGAATTGACTTCATTATTCATTCAGATTAAAGAAATAATCTGAAATAGGCTTTATTCCATATAGTTAGCACACATTCAATCCCATAAGGGTCTACCAAATCCTGTCAAACAAAGTAATGTTGAAATTGATTGATTATTGATTGAAATTGTGTTGAGGGCCTCAGAATTTCATAAAAAACATCATGTCACCATCAAAGGCTTTAAAAAGAGTTTTCTATTACATGACAACAAGATAAAGAGATTATAAAGAAATGTCCTAGTTGCTTTTTCTATAACCAAACACCACTACCTTCAGGGGGTAATCCAAAGGGTACTCAAAGGAATGAAATCTGGCAGATAGCTATGCTCCACTTTGCATAACTTGGAAAATTAAAATATGTTCACCATACCATTGACACTTATTTAGATTTTCAGTGGGCAACTGTCTTGAGCTCAGAAAAGGATGATTCAGTAATCACACATTTATTAAAATTTATATTCATCATGGATATACCTGCATAAATAAAGACAGATGATGGCCCAGCATATGTCTCTAAGAAGATGAAACAGTTTTTTGCTTATTATAGTATAAAGTATATTACAGGTATACTAAACAAGTCTATTGGTCAGGCAGTTATAGAAAGGTCAAATCAAACTATAAAGTCTATGTTAAACAAAAAGAAATGGATAGAAAATACTCCCAGAAATAAATTGCATACTGTTTTAGTAACCTTGGATTTTTTAATGCTAATGAAAGGAACTATGGCACCAGAGAGACATTGGATAATAAAAAAGACTTCTGAATTAAATTAGCTGGTATATTCCAAGGATGTTTAGACCTCAGAATGGAAACCAGGAAATGTGAGGAAGGGGTTTTGCCCTTGTTTCCACAGGAAAAGAAAATCTATGAATACCATCAAAATTAATAAAGATTCAGTTTGAAAAGGAAAAATATCTTGAGAAAAAAATTAAGAACTTGTCCACAGCTGTGAAAATCATACAGGTGTTAAGAAAATCTCATAAGGGTTGGGACAGCATTCTGTTCTTGTCTTTTCAGGAAAATACTCATTTTCAAAAAGTCAAGAGACTTTGGACCATTTAGATGCCTAAGGAAGAAAAGATAACTATCCAGAAAGGTTTACCAACCAAAGAGAAATCTGACATATGAAGACATGTCATTGATAGTGTAAAATTTCATTACCTGAACATATATGTATGTATCACAGTATTATAATAGTCACAACTCACTTAAAAATCAAAGCTGGCTCTGGAGTTGGACAATGGCTATCCTTCTCTTAATCCAAGCATGTTGTTAAAAGAAAAATTTAGAATTTCTGTCTCATGTCAGGAAACATCTGGCATGGGTCAGAAAGAAGAAAGAATTCAGGAAAAATTTTACTTTTCTCCATACCTATTTTTGTCTCTATTATATTTTTCATTGAATATATGTCTATATGAATAATGTTTAAATTTATCACAATGAGCAATGTATGCCTACAGGCCAGCAGAGGATGCCAGATCTCTTTATAAATGGTTGTGAGCCATCATGTGAGCTGGGAATTGAACTCAGAACCTCTGGAAGGGCAGCCAGTGCTCTTAACCTCTGAGACATTTCTCTAGCCCATGAGAACAAATTTTAAGGGGAACAAAAACTACATGTAAAATTTAGAGTAACTCATGGTTAAAACACTCTATGTTTACTAAAAATTAATTAAATGCTGACCTTAAAAATGAGTGGTTTTTGGTTATCTCTACCTCATGCAGAGAAGTTTTCTTGATGAGGAATGAATGCTACAATTTTCTCTTGGTTTACAACATAATGTTTAATATTGTTGTTAAATAATTCTTGGTTCATAATTAGTGGTTAGAGGTTGAGGAGAACCTACTTCACTAGCACTACATTATCTAGATTTTCATTTACAGCTACAATTTCCCTCTTGTTGATTTCGTTTTAAGGCCAATTATAGAGCTGCCAGCTGTCACCAACAGTATCATACACTTTGGGTTTTCATGCCATACTGGTCATTGATGTGAGTTACTGGTGTCACAGATGGGTAGATCTGGTGGTTGCCTCTTTCATTTGGTAACTTGCATAAACATGAACTGAAGAAGAAAAACACCAATGGATGAGGTAAATCTACTAGTCCTCAATCATACACATAGAAGTGTAGGCAACTGAGGAAAGCTGGAAAGAGGAGAGGAGGGAAGAGTGCAACAATTGGTTATCACTGCCTCAAAGTGATTTTAATAGTAGTCATGCTTTGCTGTTGATTTGGCTGGATTTAGAAACAACTTCTGATCTTATGACTCAGGATTTACCCTTTTCTTTCAAGGATTATATCTGTTTCATGGTTATGTAGTAAAAAAAAAACTTGAAATAAGTTTTGACTCCTTTCTTTTCCATTACAAATATAATCTGCCACCACAATTTTGATTGTACCTTCCATTAATCTCCACCTACCAATCTGACAAGCCACCAGTATATTTTGCACTAATGTAACCTTTGCCCTCCAGTCAAGCTCTGTGAATTTAACCTTGTCAGTTTATGATGTATATTCAATAAAACAAATTATTGTACTTCATTGCTCAAAAACCGTAGCACACATTTTTCATTTAACATAAAAGCCAACCATGCCATTATGGCATGGTTTTCAGATAAATGTGAGAAATCAAGTTGAAAATTTGAAGTGGATAACAAATATTTCAAGTATATATGACCTCTATAAGTAGATTTTATATATATATATATGCCATATATTTTATGTATATTATTATATATACACAATATAATAATATAGTATATATTAGGGAAAGAATTAAAAAACCTAGAGGCTATTTCCTTGAGTGAAAATGGAGATAGTGTATGTGTACCTGGAAGAGTTTAGAGGTTAGAAGGGAAAACTATGTAATTATATCATAATTTCAAAAAATTAAAGAAATACCTGAAGCTTACTTGTATTGGAAAGACTTTCTGACTGTTAAAATTAATATTCAATGAAACATTCTCCACACTTGTTTGCTAATGTCACCTTACTCAGAGAAGTGTCCCATGATCTTGCCCTTCACTGTGGCATTCTTCATCTGTTCTACAAGCAGACTAAGTACACGTTTCATGTAAGACTTTTACAAGAGCTCTTTCTTTTACTTGGGAAAAGTTTACTCCAAATATCTGCATGGTTTGTGTACCATTTCTCTCATTTGTATTCTGGCTACATGACCAATATTAATGGAATCATTTTCTGATCAACTATTTCAAACCACTTTGATGTTCATTCTTAGTCTTCTCACTAGTTTTTAGCTTATACTTTTATAACTTATTGCAAGTGGGCATAGAGTAAATTTTCTTTGTCTATGTTTAATCATAAAATAAAGGCAGGGAATTCACTTCATATAATATTCACTATGAGAAGGGACTAGATTGGTAGATTGTACGTGATGAATAACGTCAGTTCCAAACATTCATCAATCTATTCACTCACCATCAATCTACTTGTTTATTTACCCATCTGACATATTTTCTCCTCTTTAAGGTTCTAAGTTTCAAATCACGTGCAATGGAACTGTCAGCTGTTTAAGTAGTGTATTTTGGGAAAGGAAGTGGAAAAAGAAAAGTGGTATCATGAAGCTAACAGACAAATTGTCAGACAGGAATAGATGTCTATCTGTAGACTAATAATAGGACAGTGAGTTTGGTGGTATCATGGTTGCTGCATTCGTGATGTTTGCTTGAGTGACAAGCCCACCCACCAAACTAGAGTTCAGGGAAGAGGTCAAATAAAGAAAGAGTATTTGGGACTCATCTGCCTAGGGGTGATAGTTAAAGCTGACATATCCTGAGTTCCTGTCAGCCGCTGTTCCTACACAAACAGCAACTCTCCATTAACATTTAAACTGACTGTCAAGTCCATAATTTTGTCCTCTTTTCTCCATCAATTGCTCTCCCCTTTTTGGGATGTTGAGGTTTTTCTTGTCCACTGGCATTTTACCAGAGTTTTTTTTAATTGTAAATTTCAAATTTTATTTTCTTTACAACTAAAAAATATTACACAGTGGTTTTATCCATTTTTATTATCTATTCCTTCATTCAGGGACATTAGAGTGTTTTCTCATTTCACATGTTCCCGCCACCAAAGCCAAGCATGTCCAGCAGCAGGGTTTATGCAGTTCTTTCATATATTTCCATTATTTTAATGATTTCAGTACTGTTTTCTCTCTCCATATTATTTTTCCTTTTATTTAATCATTTACATACTAAACACATTATTTTATTCCAGCCATTGTACTGAAATTAAGTTCCTCAAAGTCATCAATGACAATTTCATTTCTAATTTATCCATTCTTTGTCATCTAGAATTTTTCATTAGTCTCTGAGGCCATTAACAACTACTTTTCATTCATATTCTTCTTGCTTGATTTTATTCAATAATGAAGAACTGGTTATTTTGTTTTTTTACTACTACTTCTATATCCTTGTTTATTTACTAAACAGTAAATATTTTTCTTGTTTTACCCTCATATTTGAGTTGTTCCTTGAATTCTTTTTGTTTTGCTGTTAATCAGTTTTTTAACTTTAGGTACTTTATAAAACATTATAAGTTTAAATTCATAACTTTAATTTCCTAATATAAATAAACTATTCTCTTTATATTACACTGCTAGGCCTTGTAATGAGCCACTATTTGTTGATTGTGTATGTTCATTTAATTATATTGAAAAAGATGTAAGCCAACCTGTTTAAACCATAATTCTTACATGTCTTCCCATATAGATTTTTAAATCACTTAGAATAATGAGCTTTGACTAACATTTCTTTGAAAAAGATGATTTAAATATTTGATAATTAGAACACTAGAGATGGTTTAGTGGTTAAGAACACTGGTTGCTCTTCTGGAAGACCTAAGTTAGGTTAACAGCATCCATGTTGGGAGACTCAGAATGCCTGCAACTCTAGTTCCAAACTATCCAGTACACTCATCTGGCCTCCCTGGGCCTCTACATTTACATTGAATTTACTCATAGACACACATATATACATAAGTAAATAAAGCAACAAATTTTAGAATAAATATTTTATAACTAAACATACTGTTTTAGACACAAAGAAAATGACTTCTTTACACATTTCTATAAATTAAAGAGTGCACATAAGTATTTTCCTGTTTTATTAATCATCCTATTCATACTAGCTTGAAGTATCAGTGGTACTTGAGGAAAGTATGATTGTAAAATTTGTAGGCATATGTATATTTATAACCACACTTAAATTCTCTTCTTGATTGTAGAAATATCATCAAATTTTTAAAAACTTACATCCTTTGCTTTCTTCCCATTCTCTCTAAATACAGAGAGATTGATTAGCATTCCACTACTTTGAGAGGGAGCTATGATTGTGATTCCTGGACAAAACTAAACTTCCTCATTTCTAATGATCTAAATCTAGTAAGAATCTCATTTCTGATGCGTCTAAGTCTAATATCCTGTTTATTGGGCATCAGGACTCTTATGCCATAGAATTTTTTCAAAAGTGACATTCTTTATTTCAGGGGAAACACTCAGAGCTTGAGCTTGCTCAACAAATTTAGGATATAACAGAAGTTATGCATGACAAAAATACTTTATTTACATAACAACATTATAAAAGAATGATAAAGACACTGGAAACCATGTAGGCATATACAAAATAATTTAATCAATATATTCTTATTTTTATTTGAGAAAAGACAAAATCAAATACAAATATGTAGTTTGTAGCCATGAGTCTTGGGCACTTGAAACAGGACAATGAAAATATAATAAAGAATATAATAAAAAACATTTATTATATATAAAAAATATAATAAAAAATACTTTTTACAGGACCAAAATTAAAAAAAAATGGAAAGTTGGAAGAAAAGTAAACTTTTCAACAGAAAAATCAACAGAAACAGAATATCAGCCATTCTCATTGTAGGGGTGATATTGCTACCAAAACATATATTAACCATAATGAATGAGTAAACAGCATATCAATGAAAGCAGGATGACAAAATATTTTAGAATAGTGTCAGCTTTGGTGGTTGAATGAGAATGGCCTTCATAGGCTCCTATGTTTTAATAGGTGTTCCCCAGATGCCAGAATGGTTTAGGAAGGTTTAGGAAGTATGGTCTGTTTGGAGGAAGTGAGTCACTGGGGACAAGGTTTGAGGTTTCAAAAGCCTAACATCTTCCCAATTAGTTTTCTCTGCTTCCTACTTGGGGACTAATATGTAAGCTCTTAGTTGCTGCTCCATTCACCTAAGTTTGTTTCCACACTCTGCCATCAAAGATGGTAAACCTCTGAATCTGAAAGGTCACTTTCTTCTATATATAGCCTTGCCCATGATGTTTTTGTCTCAGTAACAGAAACCTTAATTAAAACAATAATGTAGCAGGAATTCTATCTGATCTAAATAATAAAACCTCAGAGTCAGACATTTGGGTTGAAAGCTGAAAGATCAGAGAAGTAGAACAGCCGGAAACTAGTTCTTACCTCTATATAATACTCAGACTGATTAGGGCATCCTGCTTCTATAAATCGTGACTGAATGCCATCACTATGAAACATCAGACTGAATTTTGAGCTCCTATCTCTTCGCACTTTATATGTCTCTCTCTGGCCAGGCATACCCTTTCCTATCTCCACCTCCCTAGTGCTGGGATTAAAGTTGTGGGCCACCACCACTTGACTCTGTTTCTATTTTAGACTGATTTAATCTTGTGTATCCCATGGTGGCTTGAAATTTACACAGACCTGTGTACCTCTGTCTCCAAAGATCTGGGATTAAAGATGGATGCCACCATGTCCTGGCCTCCATGACTAACTAGTGTGGCTAAATAAGCTGCAATCTGATCTAAAGCAAACTTTATTTGTTAAAGCACAAACAAAATATTGCCACATTTTCCGTTTTTCCTAAAATAAAAAGGTTATAACTAATATAAGAAAACTACACACAGTAACTACAATGACTACATACAATATAATCAGGCAATATATACATCAACAATGCTTAGTCCATTTGCATTTGAAAAATTCAGAGAAAATACTCCATTGTCTATCCTATGTTGGTGAGTCCAACGTGTCGTACCTAATTAACATTTTATTCTAACCTGCAATACCAACCCAAAATTATCTTTTTATATCTTTCAACCTTATATAATTTAGATTAGTTTGGTGAATTTCTTCTCTAAATCTGGTAAGCAAGGTAAAATATAACTATCTAGTACTCAACTCCCTTATAACCTCCAGAAGAAAATAGTATTAACTGAGTAAATGGGAAGTATAAACAAGTCACTACCAAAAAAATGTGAGAAATGACAGAAAGAGCTGGCTGCCTGGATAGTCATCCAAAGTTCCCCTGTAACATTGGGGCACCCATATTCAGTTTACAGGCAGGCCTAGAATATTCAACAAACTTTCTTATGAGGCAGGAGTTTTGAAGTACTGTTCTGCCTTGTCTTGGCACAATTTGGCAATCACTCTCTTTTGTCTCCTCCTTGTCCAATCTGTACAGTATGCTGTCATTGTTTGAGGCAAGATCACTTGCTTGCCAGGTGGTGGTTTGCTTTTGCCACAAAGAAATTAAACTCTATGTGGAGTTTCTTCTATGTTCATTATCTTTTCTGAAGCAGATTGGTGTTGCCAGGAGCAGACATGTCTCACTGTCATTAAAATGAACCTATAATAGTAAAAATCTTCAATGACATATTTTGCAGATCTCTGAAGTATTTGAAGACTACCTATCTACCTAAAATATGTCTGTTTGATCTTGAAACCATATTTAATATGACTACAAGTTTTATTGTAGCAGTTGATTGACAAATAACCTGAATTTCTTTATTATCCTAAGTAGTTAATAATAATTACTTTCAAGGATTAAAAATATAAATTACATTGTTAATGAGTTGCATAGGGGCAATACCTTAAACAAGATTAGAAATGTATGTCCCATATGTTCTAAATAAAATAATCTTAAATTTTTATCAATATACAAAAATCCATATCAATGTAAAATATTTAAAACTAGTAGTTGCTTCTTTTGTTTTAAAGTAGATTCACTAATGTACCTTTTTATTATATTTCTATATCTCACTTTTATCTTTTCTGAGTAGATTTAGTAATCTAACATTATATCTTATATCTATAAACCGTTTTTCTTTTCTATTCAAGACAAGAACCCTGGATCTAAACTCCTTTGTTCAACTTCTAGCCAAACACCCTAAATGATGAAAATATACATAACCCAATAAACAACTAAAACTATCCACCTGACCTCTTGGGAATGTGGGCATTATGTTCTTAAAATTGCTTTCTGCTCTCTGGGGTGATGGCATCTTTAGGAGATCCTGAAAAGAAAAATTTGGCTTAATTGCCAAGTCTTCAGAAATGTAGCTATATCATTTTATATCCAGTCTCTGCATGATGGGAAAATGCAGGACTTATCTCAGGTACTATCTGGAATAGTCTGTGAGGCTGGACGACCTCAGCTAGCCATCTCAAAATTGTTTCTAGCAGTTTGTGGTCCAAAGCCAATGTTTAGGTAATGTTCGTTAACTTACTGGCATTATCATAGTCTAGGTAGAATCATTATTGTGTAATCCCATCATATTTTTTGAGACATCAGAGATTGCATTAGGTCAGGTTATCCTTTTTTCTTGGTAATTTTTCCAAGTATTTCCCCCTTCTTCTTTTGGATGCTTATTTGTCAACAGGTCCTTAAAGTCTTCAAGGTAGCTTATTTTATTTTTCTGTAAAGGCATTTAACAAAATTCTTCCCCAACCCCAACTTTGGGAAGTCTCCCCTTAGGCCAGGTATATGTGGTCAAATGGAAAGCATTTGCTAATTTTATGAGTCAATTTAGATTGAATGGTTATGGTCTTTGATGAACTATTACCACTAGTAATCAAGAGGTCTCTTTTGTTCAAATCTAATCTTTGTAATATTTGTTTTGTGATTTCTCCTGAATTTTTCCTCTATTCTATAGCTATTCTATCATCAAGAGAAATATGGTTTCTTTTTTTAAAATTTATTTTATTGTTCCATTTACAAATTTATACTTCCTCCCCTCCTCCCATTCCCCTCCTGCTCCCCCACTCACCCTTCTCCCTCACCCTCCCTTCTTAAGAGAGGGCAGGGAACCCTGCCCTGTGGGAAGTCCAAGGCCCTCCCCCCTACATCCAGGCCTAGGAAGCTTTGCATCCAAATAGACTAGGGTCCCAAAAAAACTCAGTAGAAACAAGTCCCAGTTCCTGTATCAATGGCTTCTCATTCAGCTCCCATTGTCAGCCACATTCAGAGTCCAGTTTGATCACATGCTCATTCACTCCAGGTCCAGCTGGATTTGGTGAGCTCCCGTTAGAAGAGGCACACTGTCTCAGTGGGTGGACCAACCCCTCACGGTCCAGACTT
>LOJH01027562.1:399-14434 GCA_001685095.1 Ellobius talpinus
ATATATATATATATATATATATATATGTTTATTTATTTTTGAAATGAATGCTTTTTACAATGTGTATTAAAGCTAATCATCTAATCCAGATCAATATAGAAAATGATGGGTCCGATGATAAAATCAGTTTTTACAAAAAAAAAATCAGTTTTTGCAATACAAGAAAAAACGTGGATACCCAGGCTTCCCCATGACCTGCCCCTTCCAAGCTGTAATCTTGGCCTTAGGTGTTACTAGTGCTATCATAGGATTCTTGCAGTATTATGACTAATAGATGGTATATTTGAATAAATCTAAGATTCCTCTTATATCACACAGACACAATATATATGAATATATATGTATATATGTAGAGAGAGAGGCAAATTCATATATTGCTGTGTAATAATGTTCTGTGCACTGTGAATATGTATTAATCTCTTTGGCAAATAAAAAAAACTGACAGGCTGGTAGCCAGACAGGAAATATAGGCAGGACAGCCAGACACAGAGGACATTGGGAGGAAGAAGGGCAGAGTTAGGGGAGGCTCTACCAAGCTGCTGAGGAAGCAGGACATATATAAAGTAAGGTAACAAGTCATGAGCTATGTGGCGAAACAGATGAGAAATATGGGTTCATTTAAATGTAAGAGTTAGCTAGTAATAAGCATGAGTTATTGACCGAACATTGATAAATGATATTAAGTCTCTTTGTCAGTTATGCGGGAACTGGCAGGCAGGAGACAAATGTCCAAGTACAACAGATTCTCTCAAAGAAGTTGGGGACTCACATCTTGAACCCCAAGCACAAAACAGAAAAAGAGGTCTGTAAGTGGTAGATGCCTTTTAATCTCAAAGCCTGTCCCCAATGTCATTCTTCCTCCTCCAGGGCTGTAACATCTCAACTTCCCCAAACAGCGCCACCAACTAGGGACCAAATGTCCAAATACCTAAGAGTATGGGGGACGTTTTTCACTGATGATGGTGAGTAACACAGCATTAGTCATAAAGTCTGAAAAATACATTTCAAAGGGTTGCAAAGACATAGATATGCCATAATTATTTCCTACCTGTGGAGTAGACAGTTCTGTCTTTAACTTCAGAGCCAGCAACATCTCTAAAGCTGAAGCCAAGGCCAAGGCCAGGACTACAGGTCCAATACTTTCCATGTTGTTTTCTCAAAATCCATGTGCTGGTGCTTGTCAACGTGATGCAGATTAGAATCACCTGAGAAGAGGGAGCTTCAACTAAAGACTTGCCCAGATAAGATTGGCCTATGGGTGCATGTGGGGGGGTCTTTATAATTAATTGATGCAGTAGGGTCTAGCCCCCTATGAGCAGCGCCTTCCTTAAGCAGATATTTCTGGAGTTTATCACAAGAAAGGAAGCTAAGTAAACCAGAAGCAAGCCAGTAAACAGCATTCCTCCATGAACTTTGCTTCAGTTCCTGCATCCAGGCTCCCGCTTCACTTCCCACATTAGGTTTTTTCAAGGGTGGACTGTTATCTGTGGCTAAAGACTCCTCTGACTCCACTTACCCTCTGCACTTTGACCAGCAGTGAATTTCTTCATTAACCACCACCCAGTCCCCAAAGAAACGTCTCTGAGGAGGTCTGAGAGCTGCACTAACCTAGGAGAGGGATAGAAATTTAGAGGACAATTTACCACTGTGTCTATTTAGTAGAACAATAGTGGTAGATTCTTCCGGGGGCCAGTGAATTCCTCAATCATGACTCCAAGCTTTACAACACAGAATGTGTTTCCTGCTGTGGAGTAGGCCTTAGATCTAGTCAGAGAACGGTTGGTTTTCCCAATAACGTCTATACCACTAGTTTCCCCACATCTTGGCATGCTAGTCATTGCTGTAGCTCATAGGGTTCACAGATAGGTGAGACTTCTCCCCCAGCAAACCGCATGGGATTTCTATGCTATGACAGCTAGCCAAGAAGGACAAAGCTCGACCATGTTCTGGGTTAAGGCATAACACTAAGAATGTTTGAAAAATCCATATTTTATACTTATATAAGTTTCTTAAATATATGCATGTATGTCCATATAACATAATTTAATTGCCATTAAGTCCTTCTCTTCTATAGAATAAAGAAATATTTTTCTTTTAAAGCAAGTAAGCTCAAGTTATTTTATTATAATTTTCTCAAAAGAATATATCATACAACTCACTGATATGAATTGCATAATTCAGCGGGTTGCATATTAAGAGGCATATGCAACCACCACTATCATCTAATTTAAATCATATTGATAACTCCAAAAAGGAGCCCCAAGAATTTTAGCTCACATTCCAAACTCTAGCATCTCCATCTCCAGTCCTAAGCAACTATCAATATTTCTGTCCTATCAATTGATTATTCTGGACATGAAATTAAATAATGTGTTCTGACTGGAATCTTAATATAGCATTTTAAAAACTCAGCTATGCTAACTCACATTCGTCCTTTCTACCACTGTTTGATATTCTGGTATATAAATATCTACACTTTGCCTGTCAGTTCATCAGCTGGCAGGCACTGATGATGTTTAATGCTGCTCAACATTCATGTGCGATTTTCTGTGAGGACTTGCATGCATCTCTCCCTGGCGTATACCAAGGGTGGAACTGAAAACTGGCCAGCACACCTTTTGATATGGCTGCGCCACTGTACATTCCCCCAGCAGAGTGTGGGAGGAGCAATCCTCTACTGCCTCATCCATGCTTGTTAGATCCACGTCTGATTACAAGAAGCCTATGGGCATCTCATTGTGCTTTGGGGTTCTGTTTGCTTGATGAACAACATAAGGGGACTTTTGTATGCTGGTTGAACATTCATGTATTTTCTTTGCAGAAATATTCAGGCAGCTCTCCCATATTTAATTGGATTATTTGCCTTTTTATAAGTGCTTTAAAAGATTTCTTTATATTGCCCATATACACATATTCTGTCACATATGTGATTGGCACATTGTTACTATCACCGTGAACAGAAATGAGCCTTCTGATACAGATTACAACCATTGCACTGTTTTCTGGAGAAATTAGTTTTTATATGCTATTTTAAACCATGTGTTTAAAACTGTGATTAAAGTCTTACCCAAAGTAGATTGATGTAAGGCTCAGTACCCCCAAAACATATATATGTTCATGGCTGTACAGAAAGAAGCTTCTATTTAACACCATGAAACCACTGCAGCTTCGATGACGTGTATTCACCAATTCATATACTAGAATCACATCCCAAAGTGAGCCTTGGAAGGTATCTGTTCACAGGCTGTAACTATTAAAATAACATCATTTAGTGCAGAGCATGTTAGATATACCAAAATATCAAATATGACTCGAGAATTCAAAATTTCTCATCAATGAATTACTTCCACAGACAAAGGCCCACAGATCCAGAAGACATGCAAACACTGGCCCATTAAGGCTGTGTCCTGTGTCATATGTAGAGGATTCATGTACCATTTATTGGTGTTGGTATGAACACCAAACAATTTTATTGCTGAGAATATACCCAAGCAGAAAAGGATGCCATTAGATCACAGAGCTCAAAATCCACGATTGTCCACTGTCCATGCCAAGCAGAGCTCGGGGTCGAGCTGAGCTGCCTCACAGCTCCCTTCTGCTCTGACAGTCCCAGTGGGGGTGTCTTCCTCTAGCCTCACCTTCACATGGCAGCGCTTTCCCGGAGCCCTGGACTCGGAGGGCTCTGGAAACAGGCAAGTCCTTCTCCACTGAGCGGCCGTGCAAGATCGGGCATGGAAAGAGCTGGGAAACATTAGCTTCTGGTCTGGCCATAATGAAAATAAATGAGGGCTTCAATTTAAAGTCGTTACTAAAAATTTGTTCTTTCCTCCATTCTAATTCTGAGCTCCACTTGCAGCTAATTAGAACGGTTCCCAGCGTGGTCTCCCAGCACAGTACCAGTGTAAACACCAACCATATGAGGTTCATTACAATAAAGACATCAAATAAACAGTGGACCAAAAAACAGTAGTTTGGGCATGGCTCATTACAGCACAGTGCAGTTAGCATTCCTCATTCGTGAACGAAAAGAAGCCATCAGGAGACTGAGACCAGAAACCCAGCGCGTTCTATCCTTATTAACGGTGGGAGTGGGACCAGGGGAATTATTTTTTACCATTAAAATTTTCTGGAGAATGAAGAGGTTTTTTTTTTTTAAGTGAGAAGGAAAAACGAAGTGTGCTCTGATCCTTGTTGTAAATGAAGAGAAAAGGCAATTATTTGTTTTGGACTCGTCTTTGTTTCTCCAGTTCCTCCTAGGGCATACTGTTTACAATTTAAATAAGGAAAAAGCAAAAGGAATAATATAGTGTCCATTAATCAGCTTAGGGCTTTCATTATTCATGCCTGGCACAAATAAACCCTTGCCAACATAGACCAGGTACAACAATGTGATTCTTGGTATCCAGAACTTTTTAAAGGAAACATAGTTAAGTGTGACTCCTGTGTTTAGACATGTTAATTATACCATAGCTGCTTACTAACATTTGCAAAGATTCCCATTATTTCCAAAGTTTATCTGCATTCTTTTGGCATGGCCTCGGAGTCATTGAAAGGGAGAAGAAAATTCTTAAGATTTCTGTCTGTAATATTTAGCCCTGCTCTTAAGTAATAATAAGAATCCAAAGACATTTACTGAACTCAACTGACAGACTTAACACAAGAAAGGACTCTCCAGATTATTGTCTGTGGGGTGTAGTTCATACCCTACTTCCGTCCATCGACGAAAAGCAGTGAAGAGGAGACACAGCACACTATGACAAAACAGAAAAGAATCACGAGGGATCTAGGAATAGGTGCCCCCAGCTAGATGTGAAACTCACTTGCACCGTTTGCTGCTTATGTCTATAAAGTTAAGACCTCAGGCTCAGCTCCCCCTTCCTACCTTGATGTTCCATTAGCCTGGAAACCACAAAAAAAAGGAGTCTTATTATTTTCTCGTGATAATGTGCCAATTAATCTTCCTCTGGTGGAGGAAAAATTCTGTCTTTTCAAACCTATTGTGTATCCTTAAACTGGATATAGGTGTACAGTTACCTCCAGTCAAGACAGGAAAAGCAAGGAGACGCTATCAGAAGCCCACTGTGCCAAGTGTAAGTGTGTGTGTGTGTGTGTGTGTGTATCCATTGTGTGCATGTGGATTATCCAGGAAAAGTTCCAACTCTGATCTTCAGGGAGCTGAGATAGTTCCATTCACAGAGCCTACCGTGGCCACATCTGGTAGTCGCTGTTGAGGTCACTGCGGGGACAGTCTCTTTCGGTTTATACCATGTGGTGGTCAGCATATCAACAGTCTTCTTCAATCTCATCACAAAACCCCTTAACGATTTACTTTCCAACTGTCCAGGGTCCATCAAGCTGCAGGAAAGTCTGTTCCTTTTGTTACGTGCTGAAAAGATGACAGTCAAAACACAGACAGAAGAAAAACCACCCCAAGGAATCTAGGTTTCCTGCTGTTTGCCCACGGTAGCCACGGCTGAGCTTTCATCATCTGGAGAGAACGCAAGCCAGGCTGCTTGCTTCCTGCGACAACTTTCGCTGTAAATGACACATGTCAAAATGCCGGGAGCTTTTGCATGGTTGATGGGATACAGAGAAAAAAAGCACTGTGAAATGAAGCACGTTGATGCTTGACTCTGAAATATCTTGTGTGTGTGTGTGTGTGTGTGTGTGTGTGTGTGTGTGTGTGCGCACGCATGTCTGTGCAGGTTCACTGTGTACACAGGTGCATGTGCACATGCCATGGGAGTGGTTGTGTGGGCCAAAGCACAACCTCAGATATTGTTTCTCAAAAGCTGTCTACCTTGGTTTGTTGTCATTATTGTTTTTGTTTCCTTGATTTGGTTTTTTTATGGTATTTATTTGATTTTTGATTTTTAATTTTTATGCATTCGTGTCTGTGTCTATGTGCACATGAAATACAATTGCCCGTGAAAGCCAGAAGAGGGAGTCGGGTTTCCTGGAGCTAGAGTTAGAGGTGGCTGTGCCCTGCCTGACCTTGGGTGTTCAGCAGCAAACTCAAGTTCTCTATAAAAGCAGCAAGGTCTCTTAATGCTGAGCCACCTCTCTAGTTTCTGTTGTGATTTGCATTTGACTTGGTTTGGTTAAGAAAAGGCCTCACAATGGCCTGGGGTTTGTTTGCAGAATAGGCTATGCTGGCTGGCCAGTGAACTTCAGGGATCCACTGTCTCCAGCTCCCCAATGTTAGGATAAGTATGTGCCACCACAGCCAGCTTCTTGAACATCGCTCCAGGGCACTGTACCCATATCCCCTTCTTGCAATCAGAGTACTTCACTTAATATGATTTCTGCTTTTAATTTCCAAGTTGACACAATCTTGAATTACCTGTGTCTCAATTTGATATGGGCTAGATCAGGTTGACCTGTGGCGGACTGTATTGATTTCTTTAGAAAGACCCAGCGCTCTGTGGGTGGCACCATTCCCTAAGCATGGAGTCCTGGACTCTCTAAGAGTGGGGAAAGTGAGTTAAGCACTAAGCATACATGCATTCATTTCCCCTGCTTTTGACTGCAGATGTGACTAGTTAGTTCAAGCTCATGCCTTATCTTCTGCTTACGGACGAACTATAACTTGGAATTGCAAGCAAAAACACCCTTTCTCCCTTAAGTTACCTTTGTCTGGCTGTTCTGTCCACGGCAACAGAGATGGAGCTTAAACACTGAGCTATCATGTCAGCCCTGGATCAGAAATATCTTAGTGAGTTCTCACCTAAAATCCGACAAACCTTTTCACTTATTTCATATTTGCTTGTGTAGATCATGTGCACAGGGGACTTGAAACGTTCCTTACAGTAAGAAACCCTCCAGATCCATATGGTGTGTGTTTCTGATCTTCTGTTTTGCTTGGTAATGTAGTTATTTACTCGGTCATGGAGATCATTCCTGGAGAAGGACAAGATTCATCCCACTGAGTGCCCAAATCCAACTTACTGGTCTTATCTCAATATGAGTTGTCCTGTTTATCCACTAGTACTCTTCATTCATGGCACTCATCTACCCCCCAACACACCCATTTAAAATTTCTTCTATGGCCTTGTATTCCTTTATTCTACAGTCTTTGCTTTTCCAAGGACACCATTCTGTTAACTAGATGCCTACATATGCTTTCACATTTTTTCTTATATAACTCTACTTCTCTACCAGAGACATTGAAGACCACAATCTAACAAGAGTCTGATTATGTCACATCCACATTCGAACTCTTCAGAGTTTCATGTTGAAGCTCAGTTGATGTATGATCTGGGTGACATTAATTAAATACCCAGTGTTCCTACGGAGCTGGAATTACACAGGACAAGCCACTGAAAAGATCTGCCTGTACACTTGAAAGTAAATAAGACAAGTAAACCTGAGCAAAGAAACAGAGGAAGGGAACATTTATTAGCACACACCATGCCCCTTGTGATGGAGTGCTTCGTTTTTATTGAGTATTGCCCTTTTAACTTGTCATGGGAACCTCTCAGGGAGGATTAAGTGCCCTGTTACTGAAGACAGGGAAGGTGGAGTCCAGGGACAAAATGACTTGTTGTAAGAATTCCACAGACAACAAGCGCCAGGATCATGCCTTCTCCCTGCTTCCAGTCCCTTTCCTGTGTCCTTTCCACCATGCTTTTATTAATATTATTTTGGGCGAGTTACCTCTCTAGGAAGACTCATGACCTTGTTGCTTTGGTGGCTTCTTGCTGTCTAAACTTACCTCCCGTGATAGTTAATATTGATTTCCAACTTGACAAAATCTACCATAACCTAAGAGGCCAAACTGTGGCCATTTGTGGAAAGAGATTCTAGATCACGTTAGTTGAGGTGGGAAGACTGATGCTAAACACGGGCAACCCCTGGATCATATCATGGACTGGGGCCGTGCATTGAACACAAAGCGAAGAGCAAAGGCTGAGTTAAAAAAATCCTCTCTCCCTCCCTCCCCTCCTCTTCTTTCTGACTCCAGATTCAATGTCCCTGGCCACTATATGTCGCCGTTTCCTGTCAGGTCAAGTCTCCTCTTTACCCACCCCTACCCCTACTGGAGTTACAGGTAGGTACCAGCGCTGTGGGATTCAAACTCAAGGCCTCTTGCTTGTATGACACTGACTTTACCAGCTGAGCCAGACTCACACTTCCACTTCAGAATGTTTTCTGCATATAAAACATCATCTTTTCCTACAATCCATTGAACTCCTTCCTTCCTCTGATTTCCAGTTTCAATTTCCTTCTAGATCCATCCATGTCATCATACCTTTTAAACCCAAATAATATTTAAGAAACCTCCTCCCGGTCTTGTTTCTCCCAGCTCTCTCCCCAGTGAGTTTCATCTACTATTGAATAAATTTAGGTACCTGAGATCCAGGCCCTCACCCTCATCTCTGCATTCATGTTACATGTTACATGTATCTGGTATGTTACGCATGTTACATACTACATCTTACACGTATCTATCTTCATAATGCACTGGCATATTTCCACTCCTGTAAACCTTGTGCCTTATCAGAGATTGCCTTATCAGACATGAAGGTATCACTGAAAAACATTGTATTCATTTTGCTCTGCAGAAGAGGAAGGCTAGACTTGAAGTCGCCATGGTGACTCTGTGCCAAAGACTTTAAAACATTTCTAATAAATTCCTCTGTCCATGAGTCTTCTTCTTCTCTAACACGTGACTCTTGCCAGGAGACAACCATTATTAATTAGTGGAATTTTCAGTAAAAATGCATAGCACTTAAATCATGATTCTACCCCACCACACATGCACACTGCCACTACCACCACTGCCGCTGCCACCACCGCCACAGACATCACTACCACCACCGTCACTGCTGCCACCACCACCACCACTGCCAACACTGCTATTTAAGCGTGGTTAGGAAAAAAAAAAAAAACCTTCTCCAGACAGTGTCAATCTTCAAGTTAAAGGCTCTCCTAATCTATGGATCAAGTTTACCCAAGTACGGATAGATCATCAGCGTGTCTGAAGAGTACTTCAGGTAGACAGGACCAAAATAAGTCAGACACAGTGGGTGAAAACTATGCCCCAGACTTGGAAGACAAAGAATTCTAGCTTTTTATTGTCCTTACCACAACCTACAAAGAGCCTCTGCCTGATCCTAGATTGGCTGTTGGCAGGCCCATTCTTGTGAAGGTCCGATGTAGGTAACTATGGTAGTAAATAGTAGTATATGTAGGTAACTATATATATATATATAACTGGGAAGTCCTATTTACAATGGCCATGGTGTAGTCAGCTTTTTCTTTGGACTTCCAACTCACAAATAATGAAACGGAGACTTGTTATTAATTATGGAAAGCTCAGCCTTAGCTTGGGCATGTTCCTAACTAGTTCTTATATCTTAATTAACCTATATTATTTAATCTGTTTTCTGCTGTATGACTTGTTACTTCATCTCTGTACTGTCGAATCTGTTTCCTCAATGTCTGAAACAACAGGAGTGAGCCACCAGACCCAGTATGAACAAGGTGTAACTTTCAATAGACACATACTACGCCTTAAGGAACCAAAAATAAGCAAATACTTCTGTCTGGGCAAAACGAGAATGGGGAATGAGAACTTTTCATAAGATAAAGATAGGGTTTAAATGCTATAGTAAAAATCTTAATGACCAGATCACTTTTACAAATATTATGTGTGTATACATATGTATACAATATATTACAAACCACAGCTGTCTTAGTCCAAATTCCTCCAAATTAACACATGGTCAAGCCTATCATAGCAATACCCCAATCCTGGTACCAACTTCTGTCTTAGGTATTTTTACTGTGAAGAGACACTATGACCACACAAGTCTTATAAAGAAAACATTTAACTGGGATGGCTTGCTTACAGTTTCAGAGGTTCAGTCTGTTATCATCATGATGGGGAGCATGTCAGGGTTTAGGGAGATACAGCTGGGAGTCCTACATCTTGCAGGCAACAGGAAGTCGACTGACTTATTGGGTGGAATCCTGAGCATAGGAAACTCCAAAGCCTCCCCCCAGAGTGATACACTTCCTCCAACAAGGCCATACCCACTACAACAAAGCCACACCTCCTAATATTGCCACTCACTGTGAAATTATGGGAATCAATTACATTCAAACTACAATAACTATTCCTTAATTATCTTAAATATAAAAGTATCAATTGTTTCTTTAGTTTTACATAGAGACGTTTGCTTTCCTTCTCACAAAAGTTGGGAAATTAAGCAGTTATAGTGTGAGATGAACTATTTCTGTGTAAAATCCCATATGATAATTTGATGATATTTGAGTCAATTTTTCTCAGCTAAGTCTGTCAGTCTCTCAGAGAGTTTGTTCTGTTCTGCCACAGAGGCTCCTGCCTGCAAATAAACACAAGCAACTGTGCTTTTCCTCAGTGCTGCGCAAGTACTGTTAACCCTCCCTGTACAGCACCACTTATCTGTCCGAAGAAAGACTGTAGACACAGAGAACCTGGGAGAAGAGAAGCGGGGGAGTGAGCTTTTCATAAAGTCGCCTAGTAGAGAGGGGAGTTCTGGAGCTGACCCAGGCAGCCTGGCTCCAGAGCTGTGTGCCAAACTAATGCATCCACCAACATTCCAGGGAAGATGCCCAGAAGGCTGGATGTTTGTAAAAGCCTGAAAAGGGCCTCGTGTTCACCTTGATCTAAGCACCACTGCTCTGGCAGTTTTCTGTTGGAAACTGTACTGGCCGACTGCGGTTCCCACATCTGTGCTAATATTGCATGAAGTGATTAGCAGTTAGGGAATGGGCGGGGAGCGTGGGCTTCTTCAATCTGTTTCTGCAAGTGTTTTACTGCTTAATCCGCAGGTTCCTGGGATGGCAGAGGTGGTATTATGTTCCAGGAATTTATCTGAGTTCAGAAATTATAATGAACTACTGAGGTGGCTCAGTAGGTAAGAGGCACTCTGGTGCAAGACATGATTGTATGTGTGCCTGGAGCCCCAGGGTTATGGGTGACAGGGACAGGACAATCACCGGGGTTCGCTGGCCTCCAGCTCTACATTTAGGGAGAGAGTCTGATTAAGGGGGAAGGTAGAAAGTAAAAACTCTGGATATACAGTTTCCTCCTTTGATCTCTGCACATGCATGGGATGCACACCCACACACATGTACGCATACATCACATACTCATGCACTTTCACACACACACACAAACACACACACACGTACACATGCATGCATATGCATGTGCACAGGCACCAACAATACCAATGATCTTTACCTCCCTGGATCTTTGATTAATGCTTTGCCTTTTACCCAAGTTTCACCAGATTATCAGCACCCTAGAAATGGTACACATTAGTCTAGCCACATGTGGGTCCAGAATTCAAGCCTGATTTGAACTCCACTTTGATGATCTAAGCATCCTGGACCTCCCCACCATCCTAATGGCTTCACACTTGGTAGTTTAAGAGCTCTGTCTGTTCTAAGTACCATCTTGATGGCTTCTTCCTATGGTTAAAGACAGAGAGAGTCCTATTTGGCAAGGTTTGTTTTCTTCTAAGACCTTGTAGTTTAGGGAAGAGGTAAATAAAACTATCCCATCCCTTGTAATGTCTCTGATGTCAAAGTGAACAGAACACATCGGATCTCAGAAAGAAAAAACTAAAAGAAATCAGCAGGGAGCTACAGGGAAGGGGTAGATGAAAGGAGGCTTATTGATGAGATGTTACTAATGGCTGCTCACAGTTCTTATCAGTGGCTTACAATAAAGGATGAACCTTTCCTGAATTATAGTGTGGATCAGGTACTCAAGTGGACAGAAAGACAGGCACACTGAAGAGGACAGTCATCTGGTCACACTCAGGTCTTCAAGCACCAGCTCAGCCATTGTGATGTGTACTGGCTGACCTTGGACCCATCACTTAGTTTCTCTTGCCCTCATGATCCTTTGTTATGTGCCATTCACACACCGTGGTATCCGTGTATTATTACATGGCCTGTTATGCACATTCATGACATAGCATCAGTGTATTATATGGACCTTCTTCCCAAGTCCAGATAACAATGACCCATCTGCATTTAAGTTCAAGTGAGTCTCATGCTGTACCACATTTCCACGAACCTTAACACTCTGGGGATCAGATCTACCATAGGTGAAGGAGGGAGTATTCTTTTCAGTTTCATAATCATTAGAGAGATTTTAGGTGAGTGTTTGCCCTAGGTCATCTTTTCACAGAAATTAATAAGTTTCTCAAATATCAACAAGGACAGGATAAAATACTACCTTCAAAACTCCTTTTTAATGTTTTACACATTTTTATTTATTTATTAAAGGGCTCCTGTATGCCATAGCTATGTGTGGAGGTCAGAGAACAAGTTGGAGTCAGTTCTCTCCTCCCACTGTGTGGGATCCAGCGATTGGATTTGAGTCTTCACAGGGAGGACCCTGTGACAAAGGGGGCAGGGGAGGGAGTGATGATGTCCCTATAAGCTGGGAAATATAGAGGAGTGTTGACAATGCCAGAAACCAAGAGAACAGAGTGGAGAAATGCTCCCCCTAGAATTCTCAGTGAGATGATCCAGTTGTACTAAGACCTCGATATTAATTTTCTAAATTCTAAATTCTAGAATATTCATGTTGGCTTAAGCCTCATGATGACTCAGTAGAGGATTCCTAGGAAACAAGTACACACAACAAGATAGATTCTCTTGTTCCCATGTGAGAACTGGCATCACTAAATATCAAAGAGGTTAAGCAACTGGGCATATCTAGAGCGTGTTCCAGCTCACATGCAAAACCGAATCTGTCTGCCTCAAACCAGGACTTAATAAGCCCATCACAGAGCCAGCTGCCTCATACCTTCTACACCAGCAATGATCTCCATGGATGGGGAGCAGCTCCTGGCACCCACTTCCAGCTAAGGTGTCATAAAAGAAGTGGTTTCCCTGGCGCTTTGCCCCTGATGTTCTCAAGCACACTGAAGAAAGAAGATGGCAGAGGCCCATCCTTTGATGCGTTTTTGAATGAAAAATGAAACCCAAGGTATCTTTGTTATGCGTTGTGACATTAAGTTGACCTCTTTATGGAAGTCTCTCCATCTAAATTCCTTCTTTGACTTCCATAGCCTTTGCCAGAGTACGGCATAGAATCAAGGTCACATAGCAAGGTACTTTACCTGCCGCATGGTAGGGTCCAAGTTGAGTGGTCTGAAGAATGGGACTTGGTGATACAAGAATAAACCCATGTGGCTGCAAGCAAGCCTTCAAAGTAAATGAAGCTTGGACACTCACAATTCGGAAAGGGGAGACCTTCCCCAAACCCCAATTATGGAAACTACATGCTGATGTCTGTTCCTCAGTGCCTAGATGGAGCCTGACCCACTTTAAATTTAAGATTTTGGAAAACTGTACCATCTGCAAGGGTCGTAAATTAATTTTCCTAGATGGTGGCTTTAAGGAGTTTAGAGGCCCCCTGTTTTGTTTATTTTTGTTCCTTTCTTTTTGTTGTGAAGATAATAAAAGGCACACGTTTTTGAGCTAATTTACCCCTAGAAAAGTAAAAGCAATTTTTTTACCACTATTTACTTTTCCAGGTTCTTTAATTTTGGTAATTGCTTAGTCAACTTTGGAAAATATATATTCTGTCTTAAAAAAACAGCCAAATATGACCGATCACCTTCATTTTCATTTTGGATTTGGCATGAGAGACCTAGATTGTGTATTCTTCCCATGGCGCCACACCAGCCTTGGATACTTAATTAATTTCCTTTAGCTGGTATAAGCTTGTACTTAAAGAGACAGTGTCCCATTTTGATGGCTTGCTTTTGGCTGAAGTTCAAAAATATCACTTCTTAAATCTTTTCTCCCCCCTTTAAAATTTCCCAGAGTGCTATAGAGAAAAAATAAAATAAAAGCAGTCTGGCATGATTTTTCAGCCTGGCTCTTTTCTTCATCATTCTTCCTTTTACTCTTCTTTATTCCTTGTTTAACTGGGTATTTCCTTTAAAAGACAGGAAAGGAGAAATAAACATGAGGGGGAGCATGAATCATTAGATGGATGGATGGATGGATGGATGGATGG
>LOJH01027564.1:6568-18021 GCA_001685095.1 Ellobius talpinus
TATTGGACAAACAGTATTGCAAATAATATGGTTTCTGGGTGATTATTTTGGTTCTTTTCATCTGGGAACAAACAACTGTCCCTCCTCACAACAACTGGGTTCTTTCCTTCCACCCTGGTGTGTCTAGAAGATGCTATCTTCCTGTATTCATCTTATTCCTCTTATTCTCACAACCATTCTATCCCCTTTCCTATGTCTTTCTCTGTGTGAGCTGTACATTTAAGTGTGACATTACAGCTGTATCATTTGGGGTTGGATAAAACCATGGTCAATTATTCACTATATTTCAACCAGTTATGGGTAACTACAATAGTAACCATATACTGCAAAAAGAAACTTCATCAATGAGGGAATAAGTATTTAAATAGAGCTAGATCTTCAATTAGTTTCAAAAATTATATTATTATCTATTCCTACAGTGACTATTAATTAAATATTAAGGATAAATTCCCTCCTTTTAAACAGGCCTTATATACAATTAGAAAGCTGTTGATTCCTCTAAAATGTAAGTACCTCTAATACACCACTGGAGACATCTTTCCAGGCTAGATATTGTTCTTATATGAATATTTTAAAGCTGTGTAGGAATTTGAATTGCATTTCTTTCTTAGGGGCTTGAGTCCCATCTTCAGATGTCATGAGAGCTAGACCTCTGTGAAAATTCTTCCAGGTTAGTTTTAGATAGATGCTTTCAAGTATCATATTTGAGATTTACAGGTCCTTCAGGAATAGGAACTTATTTCATGTTACAAGAGGCAACCAAGGGCAATGGCAAGAGTACATATTGATTTGGAAGACTCTTGTATTTAACTAACCAACAATTTGAAGGGAGGATTCTCATGACTGATATTGAGGTTTTCATTAGGCAGTACATGGCTCCCGGAGGAAGCATCATCACCCTATGTAGCATATTAACATTGAGTATAATATATATTATGAAATATATGTACAGAGAAATATATTACATTTCTAAGTAAACTCATAAAATATTTCTTCTATGGTTTCTCAAAAATCTTTATTATTATTTATTTTTCATTCTGCTTTCCCCATACTATCCTTCCCTCACACTCTTCATTGATAGGTACCTTGATTTTCTCTCCTTTCTCCATTTATAGCACCTGTGTTCTAGTATTCTCCAATCTAGAGCTGTTTTCATACAGCTGTATGCAGGGCAAATTTCTGAATCACCAGATTAAGAACTTCAAGCAATTCTCCCATATGAAAGAGAAAGAATTAAATACAACCAGAGATGTATTCTTGATAGATTATCTAATTCTGAATGGTTTTTCCTTAATATTCAAACACACACACACACACAATATCAAGTGTATGCTGCAGTTTTTCAATGTGCTTGTGTGTACATGTATAAGTAGAGGTTAGGGAGAGGAGATAGAAGGATGGAAATAATATTAATAGAGTAGTTGTTTGTAAAATTCTCAAAAATTAAAGTTATATTCAACAGCAAATGAAATTTTCATATTTGCCTTCAGTTTAGGCTTAATATCTTACCTCATGTAAGTACCTAGTATCAGATCAAATGTTATCATTATTTAGCTACATTTATCCATATTTGACAGGTGATCTAGTAGGAACTCTTTTCCATTTTAACTCTCATGACAGGTTTTTATTTTCCCTTCCCAGTGAAATGCATCCATTCCTCTTTTGGACCTACTTGTTATCTAGCTTCTCTGGGGGTATGGATTATAGATTGGTTATCCTATGCTTTGTAGGAAGAGGGTCTTCTTGTTCATCTCAGTCACCCAGATACCTTAGCCCCAAAATAACCACACAGAAACCAAATTAATGAAATCACTGCTTGTCCCATTAACTCTAGCTTCCTATTGGCTAACTCTTATATTAATTTAACCCATTTCTATTAGTCTGTGTATTGCAATGTGGAAGTGGCTTACTGGGAAAATTTTCCAGCATCTGTTTCTGATGGCTCCATGGCGTCTCTCTGACTCAGCTCTCTTCCTCCCAGAATGCAGTTCTGTCTTCTCTGCCTACCTAAGCTCTACCCTATCAGGCCAAGGCAGTTTATTTATTCATTGACAAATACACACTGCAACACACAAAGGAGACTCCCACATTAATGCTTTACTCCTAATATTCAATTATGGGTGAGTATATTGATGAAACTGGAAAAATAACCCTGAGTAACATATCCATGACCCAGAAGAAATATTTTATGTAATCCTACATATGTTCATCTTAGTTGTTGATGATAACCAAAATACAATCCACAGAATCACACAGGTTAGTTATAGAATAAGTAAGTGACTAGAATGCAATAAATATTATTTCCAGAAGTGAGAAATAGAATAGATAGTTATAAATGGGCAGGGGTTTGAATCAGACTGGGAAGATCAGCTGAAAACACAGAGTGATGAAGAGGATTAAAGAGGAAATATGGAACAGAGAGCAAAACTACAGGCCGTTTGAGGGAAAATACAGAAACCTAACACATCAGAAGTTTCCTAAAATATAGGCATATATAAAGGTGATCTAAATGGAATAGAAAAATTATAGTGGAGACAGAGACACATCTGAATAGTTCTTGTTGCCAAATGAAGCTTCTGGTACAAGGACTGAGTTGCATATAGTTTATTGAATGGTACAGGGTTCCAGTGGGAAACCCAAAACAGCCAGGCCTTGCCAAAACTATAGGTTGCTCTTCACAAACTTATAGCAAGACCCCATTCCTGGAGAAAACACCTACACAATTCACTAGACATGAAGAAGTCAAGTTGTGTCTACAGAGTCTTCGCCCAATGTACTAGAATGTCTTTGTTCCAAAAAATACTCTGCAGTCTATCAAAGGAGATAATTAACCACCAAGCTATAAAACTTGACAAGCTATATAACAGGACATCTTTGATCTTTAAATGTGTACTGTCTGTGAAGTTGCTTGTGCAAATTGTGGCACTGTGCCTTTGGGAGTAAACAACCAATATCTGATTTGACTTACAGCCCACTCCATGGAACCTATATATGTTGCCGCTTGATCAATGAAGGAAATGAGACTTGTTCAGGGACCTAGAGTGAAACCAACTGTTACTGTTCTATGAGAAGATAGCAAAAAAAGAAAAGAAAAAAATTATACTGCCATTGTGATATATTCATAGATTATTCCTTTGTTCAGCCATTATCAGAGAAGTTTCCTCCTGTAGTAGATTTGAACAAACACAGACACACTGCTATATAATATAAATAGAGAGACCTTGAAAAGCTTTTACTTTTAACTTGTCATTATACTATGACATTGTGTCACACAAAAGAGAAACTGATACTTTATACATGCTCTAATTTTTTTCTTTATACTATTAAATGATTTAACTTTGATACATTTAATAAACAATCCATTATTGTAAAGGATGACTTTGCTCAAATTAAAATGAGGATTCACCAGTAATTAAAAGACAAACTGAACTTTCTCAACAACTACATTCTTTGCAATTTTATTGCTCTTATAAAATATAATTTTAGGTAATAAATGCAAATACTACAAATTTGAGTTACAAAGAGTGTTTCTTGGTCTCTAAAATTTAAAGATGCCAGAATTCTGTCATATGATATATACGTTAAGTACACACACACACACACACACACACACACATTGTTAAGTACAAGCTTTGCTAGAAACTGAACTTTGCTTCTGATTACCTTTTATCACTGAATGTTGGTATATAAATCCTAGTCAGAGAAAACAGGATAATATTTTAAGGCATTGTGTGTATTTCAAATATTTCTTTTTATCATTTTATTTATTTAGGGTTATGCGTGTCAATCACTTGTAGTTTGTATTTAGATGACAGTGTGCAGGAGTCATTTCTATACTCTCAATATACAGATTGTTGTCTTTAGGCTTGGTTGCAAGTGTCTTTATCTGGGAACCATATTACCACTCTACATTTTTAATGTTTTTTGGATTCCTCAAGACTGTGACATTACCAAGTGAAATTTTTAACTCTATAGGCTGTATAAATAAGATTTATCTGCCAAAAACTTGATAATATCAATTCCTGAACAGTAAAAGTGGTTAATACTTTGTTTGTATGGCACTTATACTAACAGTATTGAAGCTAATACCAGAGAACTTTATCAGCCCTAGATTCTATTCAGTTTCCATTAATGATCACTATCACTTCAGTCTCAAAACCTATTAATATATGAATATTAATGATATATAAATATACAATATATGAGGAGTAGAATTGTTAAAGTTTAACACAAAGAAATAAAAGCAGTTGCACAATATAAGAAAGGAGAGATATTTACTATGAAAGAATAAACTGATGATAAGGGCATGCTGGTTCATACCATTAAAACAAGCAAACCCCTGGAATGGAACTGAGGTAGTAAAATAATCACAAATTTTAGAACTTTACCTTTACTGTAAGTACAAGGTCATCCTTAGCAATCAGGTGAGACTCTATTTGTCTCAAACAACTGAACAAATAAGCAAGTATAAAACTAAAATACATACAATAAACTGAGACTCATTTAATGGAGGAGTTAATGCTGAGTTTTTCCTGATGTCTATCAAAAGATCATGGAGTCAGGAAATCAAATACTTTACACCCTGTTAGAATCTAGGGATTCAACCATGGAATCTCCTTCTACTATAGAATACTCTCAACAGATACTTCAGAAATGTTGTTGCAAATTAAGTCTGCAAATCACATAATGGTCTGAATAGAACCTTAAGGAATCAAAAACTTGTTATCATAAAATATGTTGATGAGATATATAGATGACTTAAAATTGAAATAAATTGAAGCTTTGCCACAAACATAGGCTAGGCTAGCTTTTCCTTAAATTCAATGAGCCATAAATGTTTCTCTTAGGAATAATGCCTTTTACTCACCAAACCTGGAAGACTTACTCTTAATTGACAAGAAAAAGTTAATAACCTCTAAAGTAATCTCAACCTATGGTTCCAAACCAAAGATCTTGTATTGTCGTACATTTGTAGAATGTAGTACTGTGATGAGGTTGATTATACATCCTATCATTTCTTTAAATACATTTATTATTTTGTCTAGAAAGTATTTAAGCATCCTAATTTGATCATTTCTCTATTTCTCTTTTTTTCTTTCCTAAAATCCCTATAAACCTATAAAATGAAATAACACTTGTTTTTCTCCTTTTGATCATCCCTTGCACTAATTAGAGTGGTAGGCCCAGAAATATTCTTCTCAGAAATCTAAGGATCTCCTGCAATATTAGCTTTCTCTATTTGCATATCTTGATTTTTAATAAACACAGATATATAAAGATTCAATGTAAGTAATTTGGATATGTTTGCTTGGTTTGCTGAATTTTTGTTTGCGTAAAAAGAAAAGTAAATATATGCAGAAATACAATAAGAAGTTATGAAAGTATGTACCATAAAAGTAACACTGAGAGTAGCTCAATAATCGAGGAAAATGATTTTTAAAATCCATACATACTGCTTTTTCATACTTCTGGAGAATCTGAGTGGTTGTCCATGGTTTCTATTTCATGAGTTATTAAGCAGGTAAAGTGATTTAATGAAAGCAAAGTTTTATTGCTTGATTCTACCCTCAATTTATTATGTTTTGATTCTGAAATACCAAGAATATACATGAAAGATAGAATTTTATGTTTTTTTACATTTTATAAATTAAAAAAATGTTAAATATTTTGGTAAGTCAATAGATAAAATATGAAACTGTTAATTAATTTTAAACACCCATTAAAATACATTATGATATTTTTATCAAGTAGTTCAAATATATGCAATGTAACATATTTTTATACTCTAATCAACAAACAAATTCTTGCCTATTTCATCTGTGTTAGTAATAAAAGAGAACTTTCACCTGATAATCATTTTATTTAGTTTAATTTGTACACTAGTGTATTTGATCCTAATTCTGCTGTAACAGATTTGTCACTAACCTATAGACAATTTACCTTAAAAATCAAGAAGACTGAGTTCAGGTCAGTGGGTTTAAGTCTGTGGGATGTCATTCCTTCACAAGATCTGTGCTGACTAAATTGATTTGATTGCATTACCCAACTTCTCAAGGATGTCCACACTTTATTGTTTTGGAATCCTCTTTATCTTCAATGTCAGCATAGTCACATTCTATAATTTTTATAGTCTGTCTCCTTGTTATTTCTGACTTTGAGTTTCATATTTAAAGGATTTTTTAGATTACTTTAGACACATATAGCTGAGGATAGTCTATTTAATGTTTAGCAATCTAGCATATGCAATTCCATCAGCAATACAAATTTTTCCATATTATGTAACATAGCATCCCCTGAATGTTGGGATCAAAACTCTAATATGAAAAAAAACTAAAAACAAAATGTCTAAATATGTTTAAGGTTAATTATCTGTCCAAATCATTAACGATAATAAGTTAATGTATCTTACTATGCATGTATATATATTGTTAAATGGACTTTCTGAATTTGTTATTGTTAATTTGTATTTTAGCATTGATTTCTAATACTTAGACATATGTGCTTCTCTTCTCTAAGATTTATGTTTCCATTTTAATTTTGTCTCAGAATTCTGTAAACACAACTCCACTCATTTTGATTTTCTTTTTTTGTTCACAAATCATTATAAATTGCAAACATTTGTAATAATATTACAAAATTATTTACTTGAATCAACCTCAAGCACTCGGCTCTGTTAAATATCAGTCAGAAAGTCTATGGAATCAGTTTAAGTGTGTCAAACAATATTTTCTCTGAAAAAAACAGTACATTCATCTTCAAGACACAGTGCTTTTATTTGAATTTTTGGTAACTTGGTTTTAATTCCCCATCTGATTACCACACATAAAAGCAAAACTCTCAGGAACCATGTAAAAGGAAAGTTAGTTCTCCAATTCCATTTTGGTTACCAAATCTGCCAGTAAAATTTAGATTTGGTTTTAATACCACTATTAAATTATTCATTTCTGAATAGTTGTCCTGGCAATGATACACTTTACACCATTGCCAGAAGAGCAAAAATATATTATAAATAGCAGATTGGAAATGTTTGATAGGACATGGAAAATTATGTAGAGTGAGAAGTGTAACATTTCATAATCAAGAAATAGTGTTAAGGCAGTATCATTCTCTGAAAGCAACACTATTATTGAGAATAATACCTCTGTCATATTCATAAAACCAGAATCAACAGGTTAATTTGCACATTGATACCTATATTCTTTTGGTGTTATACAGTTAATTATAAGAAGAATGTAGCATCTGTTTACTCATTTTGAAGAAGTAAAGGAGTTTATTCTGTTTTAGAAACCAAGGACTCTTACAGGTAATAAGGATCAGTCAGATTTTTTTAAAAGGAATGTTTATTTATTAACTATGATTATTATGCAGATACATAAACATTTTTCAATATTTTGTATCAGCTTCCTCAAGGTCCTGTATGTATATTTTCTGGCTATTACCTTGGTTGTTTTGTGGAACTCCTTAGAGTGCAAATGGACATATCTCTGACTCTTTTGCTTCTACTGTGTTGACTTTTTCAAGCTAGATATGAGGGACTTTGCCTTATGTTATTGTATCTTGTTTTGTTGTGTGTTGTTGTTATCTCTTGGAAGATTGCTATTTTTTGAAAAGAAAATGGAGGGGGAGTGTAGCTGTGGGAAGAGAGATGTGGGGGGAAATGGGAGAAGTGGAGGGAGGGAAAGCTGTGATTAAATGAGGGAAGATCGATTCCTATAAATAGAAAATTGTTTTAACTACTACTGCTACTACTACTACTACTACTACTAGTAATAGTAGTAAATAATAATAGCAAAAAAATTGACAGTGCAGAAAATTAAGGTTGGCATTTGAGTACAATAATATATTCTGTTGTAGGACCCTTGCTTCTGAAAGGAACTCTAGGCAATTCTGTTCTACTGATTATATGTGTGCTTTCTTAAAGCAATGAAATAGTTTAAAGAAATATCAATAGTCAAATACACATTACTATTTATTTTCTATTTTAAATTCAACTGCTGCCTATTATACTAAGGAACATAAAAATGTGAAAATTCTACATTATAAAATCAGAGATCATATTTTTTCTGCTGGACCCACTATTAGGTTATTAAATCCATATTCTCTCTAGAGCAGGAGAGTTTAAATAGATAATTTGATTACACTTGCCCTTGTCTTTTTTTAATCAAATGCCCCCAGCAGGAAAAATACATTCAAATACAGTGTGTACTACAAATTACATTCATCACTGCTAGATGTGTTTAAATTGCCTTTATATTTTCATTTGAGGTTTGCTGGCCACTATGTAACCTTAGGCAAAATGTCCATTCTAAAATTTACACACTTTATTTTTCTTTTAATAGAAAAAGAAAAATGTATTTGTCAATGTGTTTGAATAACTGTTTTTCTGTGGGCAGAAGTGATGTGGATATGGGATCAATGCAAAATGAAGGACAAAGAGTCCTCATTTCTGGGTACTAAAGTCTCTGTGATGATACAGCATAGCAATGTGCATAATTTCTCAGGATTGTTTTGTTTTGTTTTTGTTGTTGTTGTTGTTGTTGTTAGCCTGCCTTGCCTTTCAGTTTTCATCTTATAATTTGTTGCCTGTGATTTGGTAATAAGATAATCACTCTGAGTAGTATGTTTTTTGGAATATTGGCCACTCATTGTGGGTGTTCATCACATGGTATATTATCAGTAATATATTGCTGTGGGATAATGCTCTTGTACACTGAGAAGATTTGTCACTCGTATTGCTTAATAAAATGCTGATTGGCCAGGAGCCAGGCAGGAAGTATAGATGGGGCAACAAGACTAAAAAATATGGGAAAAGGAAAGACAAAGGCACAGTCACTGGACAGATACAGAGGGAGCAAGATGAGAATGCCTCACTGACAAGAGGTACCAGGCAACATGGATAAACACAGATAAGAATTATTGGTTAATTTTAAATTGTAAGAGCTAGTTAAAAATCAGTCTGAGCTAATAGTTTCAAGAGTTTATAATTACTATAAGCCTCTGTATGTTTCTTTGAGACTGAATGGCTGCAGAACAAGGCATGACAATAAACTTCCATCTATATTTAATTTAATAGCATATAGATACTAATTATAACTTCAGACATCACAAATTATTAAGAACAGGATGTTAAAAATGAAAATTATTTTTTGAAACTTTTTACCTCTTCTTTTCCACACAGAAAAAATTACAATAGGTACTTTCTTATTATAATAAGCCTACTATGATATTTCAGGGTATATTTGCATAGCTTACAAAATTTACTATCTTTGGGAGTAAAAATAAAAGAATATAGCCACCCCCTTTTTAGAAATCAGATTTTGCAAATTTTTTTCTCTTTCTCCTCACCACCTCCATTCTTTTATTCCTATGAGATATTTTGAATAAATTTTACTTTTTCCTTAGAAGTAAATGACATTTGAAATAATAGAACACAATTAATAAGGCACATAATTAATTCACAATAAGTGCTAAAAGGAAAATTATTAGACATAATTAACCTTGTAGTATCTGCCTGCATAATTCCTCAGTGCTCAGCACAGAAATTTTCTGGCTTGAAACCATAGGAAACTGCTATATATCTTTGGAAATAATAACAACTATTTTCAGCATTTTAAAGAAAGACGTCAGTCAACTCCACATGTCATATTGGTTCTCAGGCACAGAATTCTTTAGTAACTCATACATGATTTGTGCACCTTCTACTTTACATCTTGCAGATTCTCTTTAATTTTAAAGTTCCACACAAAGCAATGTAACATCAATATTTAGAGCATTGAAGACTTGTGATGGCCATAACTCAATCTTATGTCAAGAAGATATGACATTGATGAAGACCAATTAAGATCAATGTCAACAGACAACTTTACAACAAATGACATGGAAAATACTTGGCAGAAAAATAAGCTGTACACATATTCTTTACTGCAGAGATATGAAATTCATTGCAAACAGTTTTGATATAAATCCAAGAATGAGTTATTTAGATCCACTTCAAGAATATTTTCAATGAGTGATACATGGTAGATTAAAAAAATTGTGCTTTATGAGCAATTAACTAGTTTTCTACATGTTCAATGAATGTAAATTCTTAAAAATACCTTGGATTAAAATCATTTCAATGATTTGTTCAGAATCCACAATAATGGGAAATTAATGGTGACACTGAAATAGAGATGAAGGAAAGATCAATGTGTTATAAAAGAAAAGAAAAGTGCAAACCTGCGTGAAAATAAAACCAGACAAATCAATTCTATTTTAGTAATCAATTTTAGTAAAAATCTGTTTCCACACTCCTACTTAATATCAGTACCCCCACTGATTTTATGACCTGCTTCTGAGATTTGAAGAATTGAGGCATTAAAAAGAAATGAAATATATGAAATGCATTTAGAAATGAGGAGTACAAAAGAATAAAGAAATTAAATCATTTAAGGCCAATACCACTTATAGTATTAGGCAAAATCGCCTCTCTATATTCCCTATGTCTGCATTTTGCCTTTTCAATTAGAAAGCATCACATTTTCATAATTATTTTAAAATTTCCTTTAACATTAAAATTGTTTTCATTAGATAAAGTTTTGTCTAAATGCTCTTTTCCTAATTGTTCTTTTTACATGTACAGCATAAATTTAATTTTGATGTTATATTCAGAATTATTTTTTCTACAACTAGAAACAATTTTGTTCTTTTGAAATGGAATGGATAGCTAGGTTATTATGTGACTTTAATACTTAATGTAAAACATTAATGGAAATTTTATCTGTGCCTTTGTTGTTTTTAATTTTTCAGAAATAAATAAGAAATGTTCTAATAAATTGTACTGCTTTGAGTTTTATGGCTATATTAGTACACTTAAACAAAATTCATTTTCTAAAATATAAATATAATATTAATACATATTTTTCACAAAAAAATAGCTGTGGGTATAGGTTATTTCAGCAAGTAGTTCTTAAGTTAGCATGAGGTACACAGAATGCAAGTTAACAGATATGAATTGTTATTTTTAGGTTTGCACAGAATTTTTGTGTGTAAAGATAGAACAGTGCATTACAGATATTTTTTTAAAATTTTAATATTGAGTTTATTTTTTCCTTTTCTTATATTTTATTGCTTTATAAATAATACCATTCAAAATTTCCACTTCCTCCCCTCCTCCCACCCTACCAATTACCCTTCCTCCAAACCCTCTAGTCCTAAGAGAGGGCAGGGTACACAGCCCTGTGGGAAGTCCAAGGCCCTCACCCATCCATCCAGGCCTAGAAAGGTGTGCATCCAAACAGACCAGGATCCCAAAAAGCCAGTACATGCAGGAGAGACAAATCCCAGTGACATTATCATTGGCTTCTCAGTCACCCCCATTGTCAGCCACATTTAGAGAGTCTGGTTTGATCACATGCTCCTTTAGTCCCAGTCCAGCTGGCTTTGGTGAGCTCCCATTAGATCAGGCACACTGT
>LOJH01027565.1:6571-18021 GCA_001685095.1 Ellobius talpinus
AGAGAGAGAGAGAGAGAGAGAGAGAGAGAGAGAGAGAGAGAGAGGGAGAGAATAAAATTGAAATTGGGTGTATCTGGGAGGAACTGGGAAAGGGGTAAACAATAAAAAAGCATGAATTCTTTTAATGAAAAAGTTAAAAATATACAGTTGGTCTTATTTGCCATTCTGTGTGGGTGTTTCTTCTTCTTGTCATTTTCCAACATTTTTGGAGTTTTTATGACTGGTCAGGTATGCTTCAGTCTAGTCCATAGGATTTGTCTACAGCCATGTGTTCCTTAGTTGCTATTGTTCCTCTCTGCTTTTATTCATTCCTGAAGCTGTCTTAAGGCACAGATGTTAGACTCAGAGATCACAAGTGAAAAAGCACAGATTTTCCAATAACAACAGCCCAGGCAATTTAACAATTGGAACATTTTCTATGCCCCAAGCTTGGCCTGTTGCAGATGTTCCTTCAGTCTGTCTCCACACAGCCTTATAGGCATGGATCTCAAAATTTGTTTTCCAGAGCAGCAGAAGCAACAGAAAAAGCAGCATTCGAGAGACTGTTAGGTTAAAAATGCACATCCTTAGGTTCCAATATGGAACTGCTGAACCAGATCATCTAGGGGCAGGGTTTGACCACTAAAGTTTAGGAATTCTTGCCCTGTGTTGGCACAGGCAATACTATGTTTGTCACTGTATATCTGATGGAAATAGACACACTTAGACTGACAAGAAATTGGACAGGCCATAAAGATGATAGACTATAAATTCAAGTTACAAGCCTCATATGCTTATTCAAGAGACACCAACTTCAGCAGCATTATTAAACTGGCTCCTTAATATCCATTTCTCATTTACCTTATCTGGTGAAAATGTAATTTGATGCTACTACTTTGCTTTGACACCAAACAACAGAATTAATATGTATCTGTTTAAGTCATAGAAATAGACTTTTAGGCAGAAGAAACTAGTCTACAAAGAGTGTTCAGGTGACTGTTCTTGGTCCCAGTACCATAGGTGGGTTGTGAAAGAAGTTACTCGATGTAGGTGCTCCCATAAGTTCATGTTTTTACCCTGTCAGGGTAACTAGGTTAAATTGTGTATTTCTGGGATTGGGTTTTAGCAGACACCCACCAACTACAAAAACTCACAGCAACTAGGAAAGATGTAATATTAAATAAAAGAAAAACTGTGACACCACAGTCACAGGGGATCACAGAGTTCAAGAATGTAGGTGTCCCAACGTCAAATGCTTCTCAGAAGTCTCCAATCAGGATAGTGTTATTACCACATGGGAACCCATCTGGGACTATTGGGCTTGGGGTCCTGTGCCAAAAGGTAGTGTCAGTTGAACAGCTCATGGACAAAATAGCAATCCAATGTTTGCTTGCAGACTAAGAGAGAAGGTACTGTTTAGAGAGACCACTGCCTTTTATTTCCTCACATGATAAGGACACAATATTTTGACCAGAACTCTCCTACCCAAAAGGAATAAGCTAATACAAAAAGATGACTTGACAATATTTATCAATTTATTTATTTAAATATGTACTGAGGATCCTACTCAGGACTTTGCACATGGTAATCACATACTCTACCATTGAGCTACAGCTCTAACCCTGACAAACCATTCTACCTCACTGTTCAAAGTTCTCAGGATCGTTGGAGTAAGTTAATCTGATGTACAAAGGAGAGGGTTGTCTGATATTTTTTCTTCTTTTTCCTCTTTGAGTTAGGACTAGGGTTGTAAACTATAAAGATAATATGGAATACCACTTCTTCTCTTACATTTCAGACTTCCAAATGTGAATTTAGAGAGTACATCGGCTACAGATACATTTATAAAGATTTATAAAAATGTATACATTTATAAAAATTTCACAAAAATAAAAATTGTTCATGAGTCATGCTAATCTAGTAAACCAAATACAAGGATTAATTACCGTTTTCTAGTCCAAGCCACTATGCGGTCAGCAAAGGGGTGAAAGGATTATGGTACTAAATATGGAAGCAGAAGGAGAGGAACAAGAATAAAAATATACAAACCAGGACTGGTGAGATGGATCCACAAGTAAAGGTGCTTGCCACCAAGCATGATGACCTGAATTCAAACTTTTGCACCCATAAGGGAGAAGAAAAAAAGCAAATTTCTAAAAGTTGTCCTCTGACCTCCACATGCATGCCATGGCATGTGTGCATGCACATACAATTAAATAAATAAATGAATAAGTGCAGAAATAAATTGATCCAATTTAAATGTACAAGTTGGAAAAAATTGTGCGAAAGGAAGCTGTCCAATAGAGCAGAGAAAGCTGCTGCTCAGGTCTATAGTGAGGAAAGCACAGACACACATTATATCAGTTACTTTTCCCATTGTTGTGGGAGGGCTGATGTCGCCTCACAGGTTGAGGACAAAGTTCGTGTTGGTGAAGAAGGCATGGTAACAAGAGAATGAGGTTGCTGGGCACTTCTGTCCACAGTCAGGAAGCAGAGCTCTGAATGTGGTTTTCAGGTCATGTTATCCTTTTCAGTCTCTCCAGGGCCTCAACCCCTGGAATGATGTCACCCACATTTAGACTGGCTCTTCCCCCTTCAATTAATTAAATTTAGATACTCTCATGGACATGCTCAGAGCTTGTTTTCTGGATGACTCTATGTTCTGCCAAATTAACAATCAGCATTAACCATACACACATGCCATCTTATCAGAGCAGCCCAGAAATGTTCAGGAATAGAAGTGGGGCTTGCCTGGGATGGAAAGTAGGTTGGAAATGAAGAAACTTGGTTTATATTTATAGAAATAATATGCCTTTCTAGTGAGAAATCACTCCACACAGTTAGAGATTAATGAAGTTATTTAATAGCACTTGTCAGGCTCTGGTTAATGCTCAAGGAGGAGCTGGCACCAAATAAAGGATTTTTACTAACTTACGTGCATCTTAGGTTTCTGCATTTCATACACGCTGCTATCCTTAAATCTCTTTTAGGTCGCAGCCCCAGGTTCCACTTCGAACCCTTTAAACAGAGACAGGAAACTGCAAATCTGCCCACTTGGGGAGTTGGGGGATTTACACAGAAAAGTTTTGTCAGAATCATTCTTAGGTACACTAGTGATTTTCTTTCTGAATAGCTGTTACTCATGCTCGTCTCGCTCACCTGGCAGGATTATGCTTTTCCTGATGAGAGCCCAGGGGACTTAATGGCAGACAAGGATTTAATGACACTTGTGATCCTGCACTACCCCCTTGAGCTGCCTTCTAGAGGTGGGGTCTTTGATATCAGGATAGGCCTAATGTCAATCCTAGATTAGGGATGTCTCATTTTGTTATGGGAATGGAGTCTAATTGGTGATTAAACTTTAGTGAGAACTTTCTCATCAACCCTCAACTTCAATTATGGTACATATTTTTTCCCTCACAGTTTATAACAAGTCTCGTTAGTATAATATTTATCTTCCAGTCATATTGGAGTCATCTCTCCTTGAGCTAAATTCTACTTTATATGACTTACTATTTCCTAAGCAAGCTTATTATTAAGTCCTTTATAGCATCAATTTTACTCCTTCAAGTTTCTCCTGCATCACTGGAGTGCATGCGCTGCACTTAAGATCAGCTCACATCTGTCAAGGCTAGAGAGATGGCTGAGTGGTTAAAAGCACTGGTTTTGCCCACCGACCATCTTGATTCAATCCCCATGTTCTACAGTAGAGGGAGAGGGCTTGCTCTTGAAAACTTCCCTGCAACTTCCACATACATGCCACAGCATGTGCACACTTGCACTCGAAAACACAGATCATGCATACATTTGAAACAATAGTGATACATAAATAAAAAGTAAAACAAAATTAATCACAAATCCTTACCTCGGTCTGTGGCAAAGGCTAGAAATTTTACCATCCTACATATTATGTGGTTATGGTTTGATTGCATCCCCCAAGGTTCCCATTAAAATTTAACTTTATTTTTGAAGTATTAAGAGGGTGGAACTTATTCTGACTGTGCTGTCTAGAGGAGAGGCCTTTGGGGGTGATTAAGATTAAATACATTTGCTGTGGTGAAGCCCCTCTGAGTAAATTCTAGTGGTTTTGTTAAAAGAGAGAGTGGTACAGAAACCATCCCCACTTCTGCACTGTCTCTTTCCATTTAAAGCTCTAGGCCCTCTCAGGACGCTGCCAGCTACAGGATGATTACATGCGTGATGTCTCACCTCCAGGACCATAAGCCCAAATAAGCCTCATTTTATTAAAATTTGGTCTATGGTATTGTGTTATTGGCAGCAGGAAACAAATTAATGTACTTTCTGTAGTGAACTTACACTTGAGAGACCCTGACGTAATATGTTTTTGTAGGGCTAGTCGCAAGAAATGAAAATCTAATCAGAACCATGATGCCCTTACCTTCATTTTCCTTTTTGACTATGAAAAGGCTTGCACAGAGAAGCCAAAGAAAACATGAAGAGAAAAAAATCATTAATTCCAATGGGAAAAATAATCAGTTTTATAAGATACAAAATTTAAGCATGGCAACTGTACAGTTCAAGGAATTATGTGAAATTTGTCATAATAGTGAAAAAAGGAAAGGCTATCTTTCCACAAAGTAAGGTAGAGAAAATAGCAAATAGAAAGTGTAAGCTTTAAACTTGACCTGTGTTGGGGTGTAGGGGGAGTAAATACCCCTCTCCCCAAAATGGAGGAAGATTCAGCTGAGGCCAATTAAGAGGTAGCAGCTAGAGGAGTGCTTGCTGTCTCCCTTCTCTGCATAAAAAGCAGTTCACAGGTTGTCAAATACTAACAGTATCTTGCCCACTTCTCTAATAAGAAAGAAGCTTAACCGACAGGAGACAACTTTTGGACCCTTTTTGTCCTGGTACCAGAGAAAAGGAGATGAACAAATTTTGCTAAGCAGCTTCTCTCTGCAAATTAAAATTGCTTTTATCCCAAGTTGAGGACCCTAAAGGCTCAAAATTTTCTTCCGTTGTTTTGCCATTGTTTTCAGGAATTTACAATTCTTTGTTGAAAGTACTAGAAGTCAAAGCTACCTGTTCAGAGCTATTTAGTCTTTCCTGTTTATATGCTCATAAGCATTCTCTCCCCTTTCTTTTGTTAACCTGAGTTTGACTTCAGGAGTCCCGTTTCAAATAAGAGAACAAGATGGAAAAAACACAGAGACACCTGACCTGAGCTAGTGGGAGCTCATGAACTATGGACTGACAGCTGGGGACCCTGTATGGGATTGAACTAGACCCTCTGGATGTGGGTGACAGTTATGTGGCTTGATCTGTTGGGCGGACACTGGCAGTGGAGCCAGGGCTTATCCCGGGTGCATGAGCTGGCTTTTTATACCTCAATCCCTATGGTGGGATACCTTGCTCAGCCTTGATACAAGGGAGAGGGGCCTGGTACTGCCTCAACTTGATATGCCAGACTTTGTTGACTCCCTCAAGGAAGGCCTTACACTCACTGAGGAGTGGGTAGGGTGGGAAGAGGGGAGATGAGAGGGCAAGAGAAAAGGAAGGAGGGAGAACTAGGGTTGGTATGTAAAATGAAAAGTGAAAATTTAAAATAAAAAAGAAAGAGTAAAAAATATCTTAAGAATTAAAGATGATCATTCCCCTATATGTGGAAACGGGCTGTCGAGGAGAGCAGAATCTCCATCTTCCATAGTAGAAAGTAAGTAGATAGTATGGAAAACAAAGCTAACGAGGAGGTAGCACTCAGTAGCGCTGTATTTGTGGATGACAAGCCTAAGTGTAGCTGCTTTAGAGGCCTGAAAAAACATTTGCTGCTTAGAACTCTGAGCGTGTCAATTGCAAGCAAATAATTTTAAATGGCCACCTATGACCTTTTCCATGGGATTAGAAAAAGTAGATGGGCACTTTTATAGTTTGTCTTTATAGTTAATGAAATAATATTTACATGTGCCAAGGGTACTATACATTACTTACCAACTGGAGTGTTTTGTGCGAGCTCTAAGAACAGTCTTTATGAAAACGAGGGCAGAAAATTAGGGCTTTAAATTACAGAGACTTCGGGTGATTATGGATAGGAAAATAAGCCCACTTATGGGGATGGTAGCAAGCAGGTACATTTTTTATCCATAATTGAGTAGAAGCTGACAGTATTGTCCGTATGTGGCACATAACTGTGTTTGATTAACTTCACAGACATAATGGAGCAATTTCTCTTTGTTCCTAATGAATGACTCAGGTAAAACAGGTCGATATGGTAATACACATAAGCTGTGAGTTTGTGCTTGCCTATTGTGTAGTCAATCATACTGCACACAGTTTGATTCATATTTTACCTGAATTTGAATGCTCATTCACTGTTGATTTTGAACCGTGGGCATTTTCAGTCTAAAACAAATACAATAAAATATTGTATTAATTGTTTGAGAATATAATACATTTTATTTTGATAATATTCACCGCTTTCTCAATTCTTCCCAGATCTACCCCACTTCTCTACTGAACCAACTTCATGTTTGCTCTATTTTTTTTAACTCATAGATTCCAACTTATGTTGCTCAAATACTCTCCATTGTGAGGTCTGTTCTGAACTGTATTTATCAGGGGTCCCTTCTCCAGGAATTATCAAGTGCCACTAGATCTCCAGCTAGGGGTGGGACTACATGTTTGTTACCCCCCCGAATAAGATTTTTACTGGCTTCAGTTTGTGCATATCTTGTGCATACTGTCACAATCACTATGCGTTCCTATGTGTTCCTATTTATTGAGGCTGGAAAGCAGTTTCCTTGAAGCCAGCCAGCTCCAGCTCTTACATTCTTTCATTTTCTTTTCCACAAAGATTCTTGAACATTGGGGAGAAGAGTGTGATATGGGCATCCCATATAGAGGACTCAAGGGTCTCTTATCCTCTCCCCCTTCTCTTGCCTCTTCTTTGAGACTCTCATTACCTAGGTCAGGTAGGAGCTGTAGACTCACTGCCTAAATTTTCTTCCACCCAAGCCTGAGTAAGCCACCTTCTAAGGGCTATTCATTGGACAGGCTCTTACTTTTAATAAACCATCTTTCACAGTATCGATACTTAAAGTATCAAAGATTATATAAATCTTCAAATAGCATTTCATGTCATATCAATCTTCAGTGTAAGCCATACTTTGATGGAATCTATGTAAATTATTTAAATTAAAATTTGCATCTTCAAAACATTACTACTTTTTCATTAGTAGTAATATTTTATGCAAAAGAGTGCTTTTCCTAAACAGAATATTAATATTTCTGAATTTATTAACTTGAATAAAGACTGCATGAGTCAGTGAAGGGATTGCATTACAAGTAATTCCCCAATTCTTCCCCACATAAATATTTCTGTGAGTGTTACACATATGAATAAAGCTATATGAATTAAATCTTGTTGTCCTCATGGACCACATAGTCTGATGCAGAACGCCAATGTATAAGATATATTGATGCATAACTATAACAGAAATTGTTGTGGGACTCAGGAGAAGTAAGTGAAAAGTTTTTGGGATTTACCAAGTGATATTTGGGTTAGATCTGGGGGTAATTCATCATTGCTGAGCACATAGATCCATAAAAACAGGTTTCTTTAAAAAAAATTAAGTTACCATACAAAAACGATAGGTTTGATCATATATTTTCAAAAACTTAAGGTTTATTTATTTTATTTTTATGGCTATGAGTATTTTGTCTTCATGTAAGTATGTGTACTATATGTGGGCCTGGTGCCCATAGAGACAAAAAGAGGGCATCAAATTGACTGATACTGAAGTTATGGATGGGCAGAAGTCATCATGTGGGTGCTCGAAACTTAACCTGGGTCCCCTGCCAGAACACATACTTTTAACCACATGGCCATCTCTTCAGCCCCTTCTTAGGATCCCACGTTTTATATATGTGCCATCATATTTAGTTCTAATTCACCTCCTGACCCCCAGCAATAATCTTAAAGAATTGCTCCTCACGATTAAGAGCAGACCTGAAAGTAGGTCAAGGCAAAGAAGTTAAAGCTTCAGCATAAATAATAAGACATCTACAATACAGGGTCAGACGAAGAAGGGAGAGAAGGATCAGGCAAGGTTTGTGAGGTTGAGTGACAGGAAGTAGTCAGAGCAGGTGCTTGGGGCAGTGAATTATGAATTGGAAAGCAGGAGACAGACAGTCAATGGCAGCAGACTAGCACAGTAGATCCAGACAAAATGAAAGCAAAGATTCAGAACTAGAAAAGAGACCTTTGTGATGAGGAGGGAAGGCGATTTTCATTTCCATAGCTTGAGTTCTCTGGGAAGACCACAGTTACTGGAATGAATATAAAAGTCAGACAGCCTTGAAAAACCAGCAGCCAAGACTGAAGTGGAAAGACCCCAGGCTTCGGTGCAGATTATGCTCTCTGTCTGGGCACTATCACTGGTTAGTTCAATCCAAAAAAATGGTGCATAATAGGACCTCAATAAACTAAAGTTAGAGTCACCATTATCAAGACTTTTATTATTACTGTATAGATAGGTTCAGAATTAAAAAAAGAGCAAAATTCTCAGTCTTACTTTTTAAAACTAACTTTACATTACTATACAGAGAATGAGCTTCATGCTTCATTATAAAGTTTTCATATAATATATATATATTCATTCTATATATATATTCATTCTATATATATATATATATATATATTCATTCTATATATATATATTCATTCTACATCCCAACTACCCTATCCTCCCATTCCCCATCTCCTCTTAGTCTCTTTCTCCCTCCTAAAAGTAACAATTACCGACTGAGAACTGCATTCAGTTCCTCTCCAAAAGCAGTGCAAATTCTTAACTTCAGCCAGCTTTCTAGCCCCTGTGAAAGATACACTCTTGAGTTTTCCTGCACAAGTTATTTGAACAAGAAAGTTGAAACATGAATACTATGTTTTTCTTGTTTGATGTTTATACTCTATAAGAGTCCTAAAAATGATAATTCAAATACAAAGGATTTATTTAAGAAAAAAAACTGCAAGAAAATACTTAACGGGAAGTGAGACAGGGAAAAGAAGGCAACCAAATAGAGGGATAGTTATTCAAATACGCTTCTAAGTGTGACTGTAAATGATGTGATTAAAGTGTATAAGAAGATAATTTCAAGAAAGGGAGATTATACTAGATAATTGGGTGAGTTTTACACAATTGGCTGAAGGCCTCCACGAGAAAATATAAGGTTTCTCTAAAACAAATCTCCTCTCCTCTCCTCTCCTCTCCTCTTTTCTTTCCTCACCCTTCCCTTCCTTTCTTTCTTCCCTGTTTTTTCTCCTCCATTTTTTTTTGGTTTTCAGAAACAGGGTTTTTCTATGTCACTTTGCAGCCTGTTCTGCAACTCAATCTGTAGACCAGGCTGGACTTGAACTCACAAAGATCATTCTGCCCCAGGGTCAGGACACTGAGATATTTTACATCAAGTCTTAGTGACATCAGTCATCATGTAGAACCTTCTGCCAGCAAATGTTAGTTTCCTAACATTTTATTCTCTTAGCTATGGGGACTCCAGAGACCCTAGAGGTTACTCAAACTTTGAAGGGTGTAGCATTTCCAAGCAGAACATTTGAAGCAGTAATCCATAAAAGTCATAAAGGAAAGTGCCTACACTTCCAAATTCAATGTCCTATCCCCTGGTTCTTCTCAACATGCCTCATATCTCTGCCCTCCTCTCACAATAGTACGCATGCTCAGATGACAACATCTATGAACTGTTACAGAGGATGAGACCTATCATCCTTACAGATAACCAGCGTCAGGAGGAAGCAAGCTATACTGGTGACAGGACTTCCCAATCCTTCACACTGACACAATGCTACAGTTCCTATAACAAAGATGTCAATTACCCAGTGCTAGCCTATCTAGGAAGAGGTGACCAACCTAATGACAATTTTTTGTTTGTTACTTTAAAACCATCCTCAAAATGTTTTTGTGTGTAGTAATTAAAATTATGGACTCTGAAACCAGATTGCCAATACTGACCAACATTTTGTTCTTAGCTAAACAACTTGCCAAATCTGGATATCAGTGTTTTGGCTTATTTGTCTGTTTGCTTTGGTTTTTGGTTCAATTGTTACTGTGAAGGTTAAATGAATTAATATATTCAATATATTCAAGTGCTTAGAAGGATAAATGGCTTAGAGTGCAGTATATAAATGTGTTGTTAATAGAATTATTATCATTATTATTACTGACTTATGGCCTTCCAAAGAAAGGTCAAGCTGGCTTGAGGGGCTATGTTGGAAATGAAATTAATGAGTAGTAAGTGAAATCACATTATAATGGTTAAAAAGTCACAAATACTGCAATTTCTAATTAAGGCTTGTTAGGATGAAACATATACTACTTTTTCTTGGTATTTCAAGGAATGAGTTGATGGTTAAAAAATGAGACAGTGATCTTTATTTACTGCTGGGTAGTTGATTATGATACTAAGGAAAGAACCATTAAGCTCACTCACAATGAAAGTTTACAAAGAGGCCTTCACTTCTAAGTTTTCTACCTATGAGAGGTTTACAACTTACTTCCAAGGATCAGAATTGATTGAGCATTAAAGTGTCTGTGCTATGGAGTAGTCTTCTTAGGGCCAAATATCAGTTCTGCTCCTACTGTCTGACAAATTGAATGAGTCAATTAGCTTCTCCTGATGTTTCACTTTCATTTCTTGGAGGAAGACACAAACAATTTAACATCATGAGTTGCATAAGTCACCAAATTATGTTATGTTGGCCACAATTAGCCTGTTACCTTTTTAAAAAAAATTATTGGAACACAGTCATATTCATTTACACTTTGGCTTTCAGAGCTCAGTAGTGAAACCAATTTATTATAATTTCCTGGGCTGAAAAATAATCTATTTGACCAATACAGAAAATTTTAATAGCCATTTCTCTAGGAATCCTGAGTATGTGCCTGACTAGTGTCCAACTTTCTGGCCAATATTTAATAAAGTTTGCTTCAATTAGAAAAAGAGAAAAATCTTAGCAACCTCTTACTTGAATGAAACAATAAGATAAAGCATATAAATGTGCACCCTGGATTCTGGCATGCCATAAGTATTTTCTCAATTACCCAAACAATAAAAGTCTTTGTCTTAGGCCTAAAAATATAGTTAATATCACTAAGGAATGTGTAGCAAAATGGATTTTTGAGAAACTTGTAAAGTCAGCTTAATATCCTAGTATCTATGTATCTAATGCACAGATTTAGTCTTTGACTTGTAATTTCTCAGTTATGTTCTCATATCTAGTATTTGTAAGTCATTATTCTGTGGGCATCTGTATAATTGATATTCATGTGGGGAAAAGGCCTCAAGATGTTTAGCACCTGAGGAGAGAGAGATGTTGAGGCCACTGTAAAAAATTATTTTGTAATAGAGTTTGAAGTCAGGGATGGTAATGCCTCCAGAAGTTCCTTTAGTGTATAAGATTGTTTTGGCTATCCTGGGATTTTTGTTTTTCCATATAAAGTTGA
>LOJH01027566.1:0-18021 GCA_001685095.1 Ellobius talpinus
CAGGAAGATAACTACGTATTTTTCTTTGGGTTCACCTTCCTATTTAGCTTCTCTCTTTTTTTTTTAAATAACTCTGCCCTTATCAAGAAAAGGAAAGGAGTTAAGTGCCTGTTTTATGTGCCCAAGTCTTTGCTAGTTGCTTTTAAATAAATTATTTTGTTCATCTTTGCCAAGTATGCAAAAGAATTTGTTTCTATATTGTCTTTAACTTTCTCCACAGCCCTGCTTCTCTTTTCTCTACCCAGCTCCTGCATGAAAAGAAAGTCTAACATTTACCAGTGTCTGAGCAGCATCTCTTCATGACTTGCTTTCTACAGTATCATTTCCTTTGCCTCTGTTCAAGTTTGTCACAGAGAGTGGACATAAACAGCAATTATTCAAGAAGGATAATGACCGACTGATCATTGCCCAACTGCTCTGGAAGAAACCAGCCAATCACACCAGACCAGGAGGTCAGTTTGGATTCAAGTAAGCCTGAATCCCAAAGCCAAGATGATAGAAACATAAATGTAAATTACCCTATTAAGGCAATGTATAAGAATATTCTTTAACTCTCAAAAGCTTTTAGTTGCTCTAAACACATTTTAGATGTGCACTCTCTGATGTTCTAGAATGCTATTCTAAAGATTATTGCAGGAACGAACTTTCAGGAGTTCCTAGACATTATTGTAGTCCCAGATATATGAATGGCATCTAGAATCAAACTATCAGGCAAAACACCAAGCAACAAAGTAATTGTTTTCCTCTAACCAATACCTCCCAATAAGACAACACTAAACTTGTTTTCGAGTATTGGTTTGCCTCTTGCTGAATTAATTCATTTTCTAATTAAAAAGTGAAGTGTTGGCAATTTTGACATGATACATTAAAAGCTGCAGGTCTCTTCTATCCTTTGACCATTCTAAAAAGACTCAGGTTAGAGCAAAACTCAGTGAGTGTCCATCTCACTTCTAGTTGGCAGGTGTTGGGAGGGCATTGACCTCATGGGCATAGGTTCCATGACTTTTAAGGGCTTCTCATTTGGACACCCCATAACTACATTCTCTCTCATGTCATTTTAATTGAATAAGCAATCGAGCACTAGCATTAACAAAAATAAAGGTAGGAGTGGTGTTCGCTAAAACTGCAGAGAAGGTCTCGAGGCTCGCAGTTACACGCTCTCGTTTACTTAACTGTCAGTCAGCAGCTGCGCTTCCTGATCCCTCTAATGATGCTTGACGTCTGTCTTCCATAGTGGTCCAAAGTAAATAGTTTTCTTAGGAACCAAGACCATAATTAAAATGGTCTCCTGGACACTCATGCTGAGCAAATTAAAAACATCTCCCCACCCTTTAATCTTATGAGCTGATTCTCTGGTCTCTACACTTTGCAGTAAGTCTTAGATATGTTTGTTTTGCCATCATCAGCATAAAAAAATTTCAGTAGATTTGTGACAACGAAATCGTGAGACTGGCTTTTAATTTTTCAGTTATTAACCTAATTGTATGTTCTAAATTGTTTTTACTTGCTTTAATAATAAGTATAAAGGATTTTATAACAGAGACGTAGAAATAAACATACTATAAAACCAAAATTATTGGATGATTGGGGCTGGAGAGAGTGGTTAAAAGCACTGCCTGCTCCTCCAGAGCTCCTGAGTTCAATTCCCAGGAACCACATGGTGGCTCACAACCCTCTATAATGAGATATGGTGCCCTCTGCTGGCTTGCAAGCATACATGCGCTGTATGCATTTGACTTGAGGAAGAACCAGGGTTGAATTCAGGCACCAAGTCCATATATAGGAATGAGCTTCCATTCCTAAGAGGTGACCTGATGGAAAACAAGATAGGACCTCATTCTTGAAAGTCCACATCATATAGACAAAAGTCAAAGCAGAATTCTAGAAATATAGCTTAGGATATTTGAAACAAAGTAGGCTTTAAGGATGCAGAAAATGCTGGTTATCATAACTCAAGAATATGAAGGAGAAATAGGGGCCTGGGAATAGTATAGTAACCCAGACATGGAAACTGAGTGATCCATTTGGGTATGATTGGTGGCTCAGTGACTCAGCTCCAAGTCCCACAATATAGTGCTAAGCCTATGGGAATGCAACGCCCTTTTTCTGAAATGGATCTCAAAGATAGCCTAAGTCCAAACACTATTTGTTCGGACACTATAAGAAGCCTTATGAACTGATCAAAATAGATATGTCTTATCCCTCCCAAGGACTTGTTGTCAACAACTAAGGAAGACAATAAGATCATTGTTATTGTAGGCAAGCAAATTACTCATCTGTCCAATGCATAAGTAAAGAATATTTTTTTAAATTTTCATCTAAGAAGAGAACACTTTCTGTAACAAAATAGTAGCAGAGGGGTTCTTGGAGGAAGTGGTGGGTTTTAGAATGATTTAGGTAGCTTTAGAGAAAAATGTGGAGCTGTGCTTTTAAAATATGAAATATATGTTAAGAAAAGGCAGTAGTGCATCAAGAATATTAAATATGACAGACACTAATTTGTATAAAGACAAAGGATATCAGGATGTAAGAAGCAGGATAATATAGACATCAGGAAGGATAGATTTTGACAAATCCACGGAAACAAATCCATAGGAGTTTTCAGCTTTCATTTCTTCCTGGATAGATGAAAACCCAGCACTTATCTGATAGCAGCTATAGCTCTCAGATTCTTCCTCTTAAGTCTTTAAAAGGCAATGTATTCACATGGGGGATGGAAATAATAAATGATGTATTCTATACAAGCCTGGTGTTTAAAATTGGATAGAATAATATTTTAAGCCAATTTTTGCCTTCATTCCTACAAAACTAGATTCTAGAGCTGTGTGCATTAATGTACTAATTGGTTGGTTCTGGAAAATGTATTCATAAAGATGTTAATCAATTTTGTAGTACTAGGTATGCCTGTGTTTAAAAAATGGCCTCTTTAAAAATGACTTATAGTTGCTGTAAGAAAGGTAAGCAGTTCTTAGTTAAAGGAATGGGACGTTCATCCCATTCATTATTCTAGCCAGGTACATGAAATAAATTCTGTTGAAATCTATTGAGAGCTTTCTACTTGGGCTGCATAAGAAGTACATAAGCAGGATGTTCATCTGGTCAAAAGGAAAACACTAAGAAACAAATTTAAAAACAAAGGCTTTAAACCAAAAGCCTATAAACCTGAAAGTCTGATTTTTGACAGGACATTTTGTTTCTTCCTTTTCTTATTTTTCATCTCTCATCTACAACCCCTTGCAAAGCATGTGAGCTGCAGCAGTTATTGTGCCAGCTAGCCAGTGATCCCTGGCACATTACTTACATGACTCCATGAGCTTCTCCTCTGGTCTGGGAAGGAATTATTCAAATTTCTAGAAAATCATTCCACAACTTAATGTTGAAAAAGAAAAATCCTGTAAGATATAAATTCATTAGCATTTGTTAGCTCTAAATTCATTAGCATTTATTCTCTGTTAAAGATATAACTAATGACTTTGTATTCATAAGTGACACAAATTTTTGAGAGCAGATTCTGCTAGGGTCTGGAGAGTGCTGTATAACAGTTCTGTCTCCAGACACAAAACAGCAGGGGAAAGCTGACATAACACATGAACACCTTTTAATTTGTGTTTTTGAAGCATGGCAGACTTGCACCTCACTGCTACACAAACATAATAGGTAGAACCACTATTTGTCTCTTTGTTTCCTCTCTGCATAAGGAATATTCTTTAGCTCACACCCGTAAATGCACGAAGCAAAGAAGAGACCTCAGTCCTTGCAAAATTTTGAGAAACCAGAATCACAGAATGAACAATAACTTACATCAAACCAAGGAGAATTGAAACCTATGAGTTTATGGGGGCAGTGCACCATGCTGAAGGACCCAGGAAGGCAGAAATTGGAGCCAGACGTAGGAAAAAAATAGTTAAAATTCAGGAGAAAAAAAAGTAAATTAAGACATCTTCAGGCCATAAAGGCAGTGTGTCACCTCCTAGCCAGAGCAGAAGGTGGGTCGTCCGTTTCTGGAAATCCTGAAAGCCAGGGTCTGGTGCAGGAGACCAAAAGATCACAGGGGAGTGTTCCAAACACAGACCCGGGGAATTTGAGTGCACCACTGTGCTCCTGGAATGCACCCAGACAGAGGTCTACTCTCCAAGGAAGAGAGAGAAGAATTTTACCCAATCAGTTCAGATGGGGAAAAAAATAAAATAAAATAAAATCCTGCAACTGCAGACAGATGTAGCTCTTTCCGGAAGTAATAAATAGCAGTTCCTCTGTCTAGTCAATCCCAGAGAGACTCCATCTCTGAGTGCCCCCTGCCTCACTCTGCAAGGTGGTGGTAAGTCAAGGACCACCAGTACCTAGAAAATGCCTTTAAGAATTTTTTTAATTAAAGAATCGAGAGCTTAAAAATAAATACAAAGCGAAAAAAAGAAGAAAAAATAGCTTAAAAATTCTCAGAGAAATTGTTCTAATATTAAAATAATACAATACCAAAAATGAAAGATAGAGAAACTTCAGTATAATATTAAGGAAACCCCTCAGAAAGTAGAACAGAAAAGTAAAGTGGGGAAACGGTACGAAAGGTGGCGAATTCAATCGGAAGAGAACCTGTAGTTAGGTCTCAGGAAGAAGGAAATCATCTAGTTTTCTTCTTTCCATGTATATATGTGTGCATGTCTCATGTGTGTTGGGCACACATATGTGGGTACATGTGTGGGGTGGCAAGAAGTTGGTGTCAAGAATCTTTCATGTCATCCTTCAACCATATTCTTTGAGGTGGGGTCTCTCCCTCGAAGTGCGCACTCACTAAGTGTTGATCGAGATGGTCAGCACGCTCCTGGAATCCCTTGTCTCAGACTGGACTGTACATGGGCTACCAACCGCACCCAGTGCGTTTAGGGGTTACAAATCCTAGTCATCTTCATGGCAAGCACCGTAACTACTGAGTCATCCTTCTCAGTCCTAAAATTATTAAAATATTAAAAAGGCTTAGCATTGAGCCCACACCTTTAATCCCAACATTCAAGAGCCAGAGGGAGGAAAATGAGTTGAAGAGAGCCTGGGCTACATAGCAAAACTTTGCCAGAAAAAAAAATTCACCATCACCATTACAGCAACAATAATGAATGACAGTAATAACATTAGAAATTTTCTGAGCTGGGTGGTAGATATGCATGCCTTTAATCCCAGCACTCAGGAGACAGAGGCAGGAGGATCTCAGTGATTTTGAGGCCAACCTGGTCTACAGAGCAAGTTCCAGGATAGCCAGGATTGTCACACAAAGAAACCCTGTCTCAAAAAAAGAAAAGAAAAGAAAGGAAAAAGAAAAAGAAAATTTCTGAAAACAAAGAAAAAAACCACATTATTTTGGAGATTGAATCAGATGCTCAAAACCATCCAGAAAAATGAAATTATAAAATAAGAACAAAATCTTCAAAGCTTCCGGTGACAAAAAAATAAACCACATAAACAGAATCACCATGGTTCTGAATATTGCCACACATGTCATACTAAGATCTATAGGGGTAAAAGCACGGATGAATTTTCCCTTAAACTAGATGCTAATCATCTGGGATATAAAGACTCTTGGGTTCGTACATCTCAAGTGATTCAGTTTGCCTTTCATCTTTTCTCAAGAAGTCAGCAGAGCTGGTAAATTACCCACATGGGAATTTTAAAGTAACAGTCTATTCAAAGAAAATAAACATTCATTTTTAGAACTGTTAATTCTTAAATTAAAATTCTTATTAGCTGCAGTCCCATTAGTGACATAGGAACATGTCTGTTTCATTCTATTCCAGACAACAGAGACTGTAACTGAGATCTCTGAGGATCTTGCAGGCAGTAACGCCACCCTCTTGATGCCCAAGCTGCCTTTGTGGTTTTAGCCGTTTATTTTGTCATTTTCCATGTGACTCTAAAACACTTAGCTTTATTTCATAGATTTCCTTCAGCCTGGTTTTGTTAGCATCCCCTTTATTTTTTTCCTTAACAATTGGCATGCATCATAGCTGCGGTTTAGTTTTTTTATATGTTACATTGTTGTAATTTTATTAATTTAAGCAGCTTTTACTAGGTACACATTTTCAGTGTTATGAATAATACCAAGTAACATCTTTTTGCAAAGTAATTGGGTTGCGTGTTTTCCCAGAATTTATACGTAGAAGAGCATTCCATTGTCTAACAGGAACTTCAGATTTGCTTGATTTATTCCAGGATTGGTTTTTATTTATTTGCTTTTCCTTTCACACCTGAGGTCCATTTTTTTCCTTGCAGCATGTATTTTATTCTTCTTTTCCAAAAAAAGTCACTTTTGTCTGCCCTCAAATATTTTTTCTTCTCTGTTTGGATTTTAACATTTCACTAGACTGTATAAGTAAGATTTTCTTTTATTTATTTTGCATGGAACCCAATATACCAATGTCTTGTTAGTACGAATGTACACTCAAAACTTTCCAGGCCTGCACGATGGAATGTATCACATGTTTTGTGAAACTGTCTCAGCTCTCAATACTCACCTTCCAGTCACACGGATTCCCGTCTTGTCACACGGACCCAATGCATTCCTAACTTTGATGATCTCTTGGCAATGTAGAGATTGCATCTACTTGATGTGTTTAAAGCTTCAGTGGACCAGCCCTAAAATAGTTTCCTAGGAAATGCTATTTTAGAGGCATTTAAGTTTACATATTTGTATAACACGGAAGTAGAAGGAAACTTTGAGAGGGGAGAATATCGTAGCAAGATAGCAAAGACGGTAGTGAGCCGGAAGAAAGACAAAATGCCACCTGCGTTCTTTACATGCAGAAGCCAGATTTTAGTCATGTAGATAAAACATATGTATACATTACCTGCACGCATATATAATGTGAACTTAGAAGAAGGATGTGGGGGGGTTGTTGATATTAATCTATTTCATATGTATGGGTGTTTGGGCCTGCATGTATGACTATGCAACACTTGTGTGCCCAATGCCTACAGAGGTCAGAAGAGGTCACTGGATCTCCTGGAACTGGAGTTACAGAGAGTATGAGGCATCATGTGGGTACTGGAACTTAACCCTAGTCCTCTAGAAGAATAGCCAATGCCCTTAACCACTGAACCTTCCCTCCAGCTCTGAAGGAGGAGATTTGTGGGGAGAAAGAGTATCAGCAAGTGATGAAGGAGGGAGAAGCAAGCAAAGGGGTGAAAATAGCCACATACAATGACACATATGAAAAAAATGTTACAGGACAACCCATTACTCTCTTCATACAAACTAAAACCTAATAAAATATATGTATGCCTTCCTCTTTAAATCAAGATTGATGCAAAGATTGAAGCATTCGCCTTACCTATTGATCAATAAATAAACCAGTCAACCACTACGTAAGTGGCACAGTTGCTAAAAAAAATCTACTGGCAATCTGGTTCTAGGGCAACATTATTGACATATAATGTCAACAAGAGTAAAAAGAAACAAGACCCTGTCTGTTATAGTTAATAAATTATTGTAGACTGTAACAATTTTCATCAGGATTATCACACTGTATCCCACCGACACAGGTAAATAAATGTTCACCTAGAGATACAGGTAAGATTCAGCAAAAGTTAGCCCCCAACCCTAACCCCACCCTCACCACTGCTGCCACCACCCCAGATTTGCAGTTGAACAATGGCTTGCTGGTCCAAAAGTAAGATCTTTCCAGCCGGGCTGAAAGCAAGTAAGGCAAATATCTGGAACCAGTTTGGCGGATTGAGAAGGCATCAAGATGCAGATGCTTCGATCACAGGGCAGTGCTGGTTTTCCGGACTGTCTAGACCATAAGTAAAGTATGAGCTTTCTCCAAAAGGCATGTGGGAGTCAGCAAAGTCCTTTAAGCGAGAGTGCTGACATAATCAAATAGGAGATGGGGGAATTTTCCAAAAGAAATTAAATTTGCCTTGATAACAAAATATAGATAAATATTTGGAATTCTTCCATCAAAAGTTCAGGTTTCTTGCTTCTTGCTCAAGTCTGCCTTTTCTGACAGACACCACAGGATTTTTACCAACTTTGTGGCTCCCATATTGAAGACCCAGCAGAAAAAGATGTTTTCTGTCTCTCCAGTCATGGCGACTTCCTTCATAATTTCTTTTATAAAGTTACTGTATACTGTATATATTATATTATTCTATTTAACATATAATATAAGCCCAACCCAGTGAAAAGTGTGCCTCTCCCCATTCCATTTGATTAAATGATATGTTTCAACTCTTCTCGCTAACTCCAGATTACAGCTTCCATGATCACTTAAGTGGAAAATGACTTTTTTAATTTGTCTTAAACTTTGTAGGTAAGTCACAGTAGCCAAGTATGCAGGTTTGGGAAAATCCTTTCAAGTGAGACCTTTGTGTGTATGTTTTGTCTTTCAGGCCTACATACTTGGCTGCAGATCAGCCAGCAGGAGCAACCATTCCTGCTAAAGCCAAAGCTACTCAGAAACAACAGCTCAGGCCACAGGGTGTGAAAGCACCATGTTCTGACAAGCTCTGACTCTCTACCACCAGTCTCCTGTATTCTCCTCAAAACTGCTGGTCCCGACAGTGCCCCTTCACGAGTGTGTCGACACAGAACCGGACTGTTCGCATCAAGGGTTGGGAAACATTGTGGTACTGTTCTGTCACTGTAACAACTGGCGCAGCTTGGGTAGTGCTCTTGCTTTGCTTTTCAGAGATATTTCTTAAAACAGACCTGAGATACAGAAGGGAGCTATTCAAGAAACACTAGTGTATTTCCCAATTATTTACAGTGACTGATTTTCGCTCATCATTTAGGGATTTAAAAACATTCTTTGGAGCAGAAAATATGATGCACTCTGGGGATTCATCCCTGGATATAGAACCGAAAGGGAGTCAGGAGTCAAGGAAGCTCCAAGGTTTGGGCCTATGCAAGAGATGTGTTATAAAATTACAAAGCATCTGGAAGCTCTAAGAAGAGAAGAAAAAAGGTTGAAAAGATGAGCCACAATTAAAGTGTGAAGAACCACGTACGTTTTCCTCTGAGTAGTAAGCTCCAGGCACAGAAAATGATGCCACAAATTTTATATTAGTTAAAAATAGCTCTTGAGGCATATACGTGATGGAACCAATGGGGTAAGGCTCTGTCTTGGTGGGATGTCGTTTGAGGTAACGCTGTAACAGTCCAAGTAAGACATATGAGAGCCAGGAGTCGATGTGGATGGCAGCTGATCTTAATATATCCTATCTTCCAAGTGATCCTTTAGGGAAAGACAATAGCCAGCATTCAGGACCACGCAATGTCAAACAACAGATGACTCCATCAGGCCCTGAGTTATTTCAAGAGGAATACATTTCTTATATAGACAGTTCTAGAAACATATCAATGACCTTCTTTAAATATATCTAATACTGTTCCAGGATGCATTTGAGTTACTAGCTAGATAATGGGAAGATTCTTTCTCTGATATGATTTCACGCCAATGGGAATAAAATAATTGAATGTTTGCTTGTTCTCGGGAAAACGCAAGTCACTGTTTTTGACCCTGATCTTCTCAAGTAAGAATATTTGATTATATTGCCCTCCACTAATGATCTAGCACCTCGTTAGAAGAAGGCTTCACTGAAATCTTAGCTGGTTACTGTCCTTGTATGCAATGGTCATCACATCTAGACTTCTTTCCAGCAAGCACTCCCAGACATATCGTGTATGTCAAGGCTGGACACACTTTGAAATGAACCTTTTATTCAAGAGTGATGAGATATAAATTGTTTGCATGTTATAATTGAGTCAGAAATATTTTTGTGCTTGTGTTTTGGTGAACAAAACATAAATTCCCTGCCCGTGCAGCCTTAACACTTTGTTAGCATTCTTAAGCAAACAAGTCAGGCCAGTAATGGGTACTCTCAAGCAATAAGAATCCATGTTTCATTATGTATATTGAATAAGCTCATTTTCTCTTTCCTGCTAAGACAAGGCCAAAGAGTTCCTTATTTTTTTGTGTTTTATTGAGAAGTTTGTTATTTTCTAATTGAATCTTAGCTCATTGTCATTTTCTTTTCAATAGACATGTTTTAGAAGGATCTTAGGATTACTACAGACTTTGGCAAAGTGTACCATGATAACCCAAGTGCTCCTGACATCTATTTTACAACATCATGCCTAGAGTTAGTAAAACCCTGTATTCAGGGAAAATGCTAACAGTGCACATGATGTGTTCACACCCAGAACTGAGGAATGTGTTATATAGCATATGTTGTTTAGCTAGATTTACTGATTCCACAGTATACAATAGCTTCAAAACACAGAGTACACAGTAAATTCATAACTTTTATTTATATATTCAAAAACTAATGATTTTTCCTTCATTGGTACAATGACTACAGAATGTTCTGCCTGTAGTACATGTGTTTGCATTGAAGGACCCAACCCCATGTTATATCATTATCACCCAATGACATAATGTGCATTTAGAATCATAGTATGTAGCTTTTTATATTGCTTAAAGTATTTAAATAATATTTCCCTAAATTTCACCCATGTCTACCCATAGCTGTGTGGTTCATTTCCTCTAAGCACTGAATTAGAATTCACTATTTGCACAAAGCTCAGTTCTTCCTCCTTCTGAAGTTCACCTTGATGCTTCTACGTTTAGGCAATTATGAATAAGTCTGCTACAAACATTTATGTGTAGGTTCTTCTGTGTATATAATTTAAAAGCTTATTTTGGTAAATATGAGAGTGAGTTCTGGGCTGTGTGATGAATGTGTTAAGTAGGTATTGTCCAACTGTCCTCTAGAATAGCTATACCATTTTGAATTTCATCTCAGAAAGTCCCTTCCATTGTACATTCTTACTGGCTTTTGTTAGAGTTGTATTTATCAACCAGAGAGTATAATAATATCTCAGTATTTGAGTTTCATTTCCCTAGTACAGTTTGAGGTCCTTTTCCTATGTTCTTGCCATTTTTGTATCTTCTTTGAAGAGATTTCTGCTCATATCATTGAGCCAATGTATTAATTAGATTGGTTTCTTACTTGTGTCTTTTAGGAGTTCTTTGTATGTTTTAGATATGTTGCATGGATGTCTTGCATATACACACTTTTTGAAACACTATTTAATACAGCCAGGATATAAAAATTTTAAGTATCAATGGAAAAGTGCAATCTCATAAATACATTTATGTATGTTCATATTTTCAAAATGAAGAAAGTTCTGCCATTTGTGATAATCTGCCTAAACCTGGAGGATGTGGTCCCAAGCAAAATAACCCAGGGTCAGAAAGACAAATACAGAATGATCTTGTCACAGGGGAAATCTAAAAACTTGATCTTCTAGAAGTTGAGAATAGAACAGTGACTACAAGAGGATGTGTGTAGAGGAAGAACTAGGTCAAACAAAGCAAAATTTGACTTATCTAACAGAAATACGTGCTGTTGTACAGCACTGTGACTATAGCTCGTAAAACACTGTACACATGGAAAACAGCGGCAGGGCAAGTAATGTGTTCACACTCAGAAATGAAGACCGTTGTGCCATGTATGTTAGTTAACGGGATTTGATGATTCCACAGTACGCATGAACTTCAAAACACACTGCACACTGTAAATTCATAGCATTTTATTTATATATTCAAAAGTAAGTTAACCTCATTGTTTTTCTTTCATTAGCACAATGACTATTACACACCAATAGTATAAATTAGTGAGTTTTGCCACATTTACATACATATATGTTGTGGTGGTTTGACAGAAAATGGCCCCCAAAGGGTGTGGCACTATTAGAAGTGTGGCCCTGTTAGAGGAAGTGCATCACTGTGGAGTGGGCTTTGAGGGGTCTTTTGCTCAAACTTCGCTCAGTGTGACTGTCAGTTGACTCCCGGCTGTCTGCGTACCACATCTGCCGGCACAACACCGTGCTCCCCATCATGGTAATAATGCGATGAACCTCTGAAACTGTAAGCAAGCCACCCCAATTAAACTTTTTCTTTTTATATAAGAGTTGCCATGGTCGTGGTGTCTTTCACAGCAGTAAAAACTTAAACTAAGACACAGTGATGTATTGATCAGATCTACCACTTTTTGTCTTCCTCTGCTTCCTCAAACCCTTCCCAGTCCTCACAGTCATTCTCCCTTCACTTCTTGTCTTCTAAGTTATTACATAGGAGAAAAAACAGTCTGTAAGTTTGCCATATTTTACTTACATAATAATGATATTCCATATACTTTCCCACAAGAATGACATAGTTTTATTCTGTATGGAGGAATAAAATTCTATTGTGGCATGTAGCTCCAAGGTCTCAGGTCCTTGCTCTATTTAGAGGCTTTTCTTTTTTTAATATGGTGGGAAAACTAGAGTTAAGTTCTCACATTTGGAACATTTTTCTTAAGAATCAGTAAGCAGAGTGTGAGATGGTTCTTTCTCAGTCTTCTTTTGAGTTTGATTTATATGTGGGGTTTTTAACGCCAATGTCATAGGGGTTTTGTTGCTGTGGTCATACCATGTGGTTTTATATCAGGGATCATGACACCCATAGCATTGTTTTTTCTGCTCGGGGTTGTGTTTGCTACTAGAGGTCCTTTGCCCTTCTAAATGAATTTAATGATTTTTTTTAATTCTGGGAAGAATGTCATTGGTATTTTATGGGTACTGCATTGAATTTGTACATCTATTTAATAGTATAGGCAGTTAAGCAACATTAATACCACTGACCCATGACCATGGGAGATCTTTCCACTTCTTGGTGTCTTTCTACTTCTTTGTCATTGTTTTGTAATTTTATTGCAAAGGCCTTTCACATCCTTAGTTGGTATTTTTCTGAGTGTTTCTTTCTTAGCTATTGTGAATGAAATTATTTTCCTGTTTTCTTTCTCTTTTTGTCAGTAAGTTCATTATTTGTGTACAGAAAAATCTACTGATTTTTATTTATTGGTTTTATATCCTGCTACTTTACTGAATTTGTTTAGTATTTTAAAAGTCTTCGATAGTGTCTTAGGGATTTTCTATGTAGCAATCCATATCTTTGGCAAACAGGAGTAATTTGACCTCCTCCTTTCCAATCTGAATCACTCTTTCCCTTACCTGATTGTAATACCTCGTTTCTAGTAGTGCATTGAATGAATAGCAGAAATGGAGACCTCTGATTGTTCCTGACCTCACGGAACATGTTTTCACTTCTCTCCCCATTTGATTTGATGTCGGCTGTAGGTTTGTCACTCACGATCTTTATTATATTACTATATTAAGGTATGACCCTTCTATACTTCATTTCTTCAGGACTTTGATCAAGAGGAGATCCCAAATTTTATCCAAGTCCTTTCTCTCATCTCTTAAGATGATTGTGTGACTTTATCTTTGACTTCCATGCTATGTTGCATTTGTGTCTGCTGAAGCATGTTTGCATCCCTGAGACGAAGCCAACTTGACCACTCTGTATGAGATTTTGTGTATTGTTGAATCTGGCATGAAATTCCTTGAAGATTTTTGCATCTATGTGCTTCAAGGACATGGGCCTCCAGTTTTCTCTGGGTCCTTATCAAGTGTCAGTATCAGGGTGATTTTGTCTTCACCAAGTGAGCTCTAACAAGTCCCTTCCCTTTAGATTTCAGAAAATGGGTTTGAGAGGCATTACTGTTAGTTCTTCTTTACTGGTCTGACAAAATTCAGCAATCAACCCACCAGCTCCTGGGCTCTGCTTTGGTTTATGTGCTTGTTTGTTGGAAAATTTTTATCACTGCTTCAATGTCTTTAACCTTTTGCTCGTCTATGTCAGAGTTTATTACTTTTGGTTTGATGTTCGTGAGTTATGTGTACCTAGAAACCTTCCATTTCTTCAAGTGTTTTTCCAATTTATTATTTTTAAAATGTTTACTAATGATCCTTTGGATTCTAATTTTATATATATATATAATGTATATATATAGTATTATTTTCTTTTGATGTTCATTTTTAAGAACAGAGTTTTCTTTTATTGATCATGCATATTTTTCATTCAGTCTATAGTTCACTCCTTTCCATTTTGAGCCTTATTACTTTTTTACTTCTGCTGATCTTATATCTTTTTTGATCTGATTGTAAATACTTATTGAGATGCTCCAGAGAACTCAACGCCAGTGCCCTCTCCTGTCTTCCATGGACAGCCACACTCATGCACACACACAAAATATACTCAGTCTTCCTATCCTCTCTGTGTGTGTGTGTTTGTTACATACTCATCTATATACAGGTTATTCATTCTCATGTGTGTGCATGAGGAGGCCAGAGGAAGTATCTTTCGTTAGGATTCTCTACCTTATTTTTTAAGATTGAATCTCTCATTGAACCTGAAGATTACTGTTTCTATGTCAGCTAGGCTGGTTAGCCAGCAAGCTCCCAGACTCCACCTGTCTCCACTGTAATTATTCAGCCACACATAAGGCTGCGCTTCTGGGTTCTAAAGGTGGGCACAAAGGGCCCTGCTTAACCCACGTGTGCGTATGCGTGGTTACATCCACGTATGACTCAGCTAAACCCTTGTGCGCATGCGTGAGTCACCCATCATCTGCATCATCAACGTGACGTGTCATGCCAACCCCTTGTGCGCATGTGCTAGGCAGCTTTTAAAAGTTGAATGCACCATTTCCCTCCCTCTCTCTGCACACCAATCCTCAGGCCTGTACACAGCCCCTCTAATAAACTCCTAAGCAGGTTTGTTGCATGTTCCGTGTTTCCTTGTCACTCATGCCAGCTGATTTCATCCACCACTATTGCTAGGGTTACAAGGCATGCATGACTATATCTGGCTTTTAAGTGGGTGCTGAGGATTCAAACGCAGATCCTCACACTTGTATAGCACACAAGCCATCTCTCCACCCCTACCATTTCTATATTATATTTAGAAACCTGTGTGTGTGTGTGTCTGTGTGTGTGTCTGTGTGTATATATATATAATTATTACATAGAAAACAACTGAGGACTTACAATCATATTGTTATTTTGGGCTCCAGCAGGTGGTTTTGCTTGGTGGGTTTTGTAGTTAGAGGTAAACTAGGGGTGCAGACTTGAAAAATTCACTTGTGCTGGAGACCCAATAGAGCTCTACCATACTGCTGGCAGCAGATAGTGCTGTCAGTCAGGAGCTTAACCCTGGATGTCAATGGTACAACAATGCTGCGCTTCTCCGTATGGGCTGGAATCTCACTGCTTTTTAACTGTGTTCTTAGAAAAAAGAGTCCCCTCAATGAACTCTCTGATATGGAGGCCCAAAAATGAGGGCTCATTTCTACCTTGTCTGAAGGTCAGAGAGTTGGGAGGTCACTCAAAATGACTAATACGCATAGTTGCAGGTCCCAACTCAGGATGTAATTGCTTGGTTCTTTTAACATTAGAATAGTTGATGGAAGTAGGTCCATGGCACCTGACAGGTGGTCAGGATATGCAAATGTACTTCTGCTACTTCTTTTGTAACAATGAGGTCACCTGGGGAAGGGCAGCCTTCAGGATATCTGATCTGGAGCAGCTTCCTACCTGGACAACAGAATGCTAACGATTTGATGTCTCAGAGTGATAAAGCGTTCAACTGTGTGAGCTGTCCTGCATATCATATTAATAAATTCTTTTGTTACCTTCTCCACCCCACCATTTACACTGGGTTTAAAAGCTATGGAAAAATAACTGCAGGTGATTTCAGTACTCACTGGAATGCCCTCTTGGGCATTCTGTGTTTTCTGTCTTACTATTTTTTATGTACCTTCAAATTCTTTACTAATATTTCTAAATTCCCATGCCCCTACCCTGGCAAGAGGTATTTTTGTCAAGCCCAGTGTACGACACTCCAAGAGTCCCAAATGGAAGCAACAAAGTTCATATGATCTGACATTAGAAGTACCAAAATGACACTCTTGCTGTCTTCTATTTGTTGGACAAATTGCTAAGGTCAGCTCTGATTCAAACTCAGACACAGCTTCCTCTCAATGAGAACAGAGCAGGAGATTCTGTGACCATATTTAACAGATGACATTTCATTCTATTAGTTTTACCAGTCTGTAGTTAGAAAAGTATTGCTCAATCTGATGAGGTAATGTCTCTTTTAGTCCTATCATTTCTTAGATCTGTGAGTTAACTGGATCTCATGCCAAGTAGAAGTGTAGCCATGCTCTGTGTCTGATGTCTATGGTCAGGTTCCTGCCTAGAAGGACATCCCAGTTTCTATGCACAGCTCCTGAGGCTTCGCTTCAGTCTAGGCAACTTTAAGGTGAATGATTTCCTAAAGGGCAATGTGGAGTATGAAAAGACTTATATAAAGTCAGCAGGGTCCAATATTGGTCAGTGTTTTTTTGTGGGACACAGAGGAAGTTACAGATCTTCAAAAAGGCTGAGCCTAAAAAGAAATCCGTTAAGAATTATGCACACTCGTTAATGTTGTTCCCAGACTTCAGCACTTATGTAAACAAAATTCTGAGGAAAATATCACCTAGAAGCTATTGCAAAGAAGCATATTTTATAGTCCTGTAGCAGATAATAAATGTCTGTTTTTGTCTCCATTTTCAGAGACTTTCCATTGAAACTCCAGGAGCACTTGCTATAAATTGGCTTTTACTCTTCATTCTTTTCTTGGCTTCCCTTGCCTGAACAGAGAGCAAACAGGATTATTAAGAAAGACAAAATAAGGGGCCGAGGGAGTCTCAGTAAAGTGTCTCTCATGCAAGCATGAGAACCCAAGCTCAAACCCCAGAATTCTTATAAAGGAGGGGTATGGCAACACACCTGAAATCCTAGTGCTGGGGAGGTAAAGACAGGTGAATCCCTAGAGGTCATTGGTCAGCTGATGGGGAAGCTTGGCCAATAACATTTGGCTAGGGTGTGGCCACCTGGGGCGAGGAAAGAAAACCTGGGAATCCATCAGAACTTTTACCCCAGTCCTGTGAGTTTCCCCATTTTTCAATTATTAAATTGTATTTGTTGTTTTTGAGCTTGTCTGGTTAATTCTAGCGCACCTGTCAAATACACTTTCACTTGGTGCCCGACCTTGGGGCTTTTTGGAGCCCTTTAAGGCTCCAGCCAGTTGGGGCCACACTGCATCCATTTGGGCACTGAGAACGAGGGGACCTAAGAGCAACAGAGCTCGCGCCTCAGGTCCGGACCGCACCCATTCGGCGCACCCTGCAGTCGCCTCCCCTCCAGCCGGCCTGCACACCAGCTCCCCGCTCACTCGCCCACCCCCCAGCCGCTCCCGAGCCGCAGCGGGGAGACAGGACGCCCACACACCGAGCTCTGGAACCTGAAGGCCAGCACCTGCCCTTGTTCAACACTTCCCACCAGAGAGGAGATTCGCTCACGCCCAGCACCACCGCTGCCACCACTGGAGCCGGCTGCCCGGCTCTACAGCCATCGGAGCAGGTGGTTACGTAACTCACACAGCGCATGGTCTGTGAGTTAAACTTCTTGATTTGAGTATATCTTTCAGAATTTTTTTCCGTTCTCATTCACCCGTCATGTGGATTTGCGTACACCCCGCCACCTACTGGCAGGCAACGGTTATTGCACCTACACTTGCTGATTTGAAAAAAAACTACAGGTAAGATTTATTTTGATTTTAAAAAAAAAAGGAAAATGTCGGACAATCTAACCATTCAACCATTCAAGGATTTCAGAGCTTTTTCACTTACATTATGGGTGAAGTTTTACAAGATGCTTATCATATCCCCCTTGCTTGGCTATTTCTTGGGCTCACCTTTTTTCTTGAATTCAGTTTTTTCAAAATATGGTTTGACAATAGGAAAATGATGCAGTCTTTACACACTTAATCCAGGATTCTTAGAAAAGAATTTGAAAATTTAAGGAAAGGCATGGCCGTCTTGGATGATAAGTTTCAGTCTGTTGAGGTAATTTCAAAAACAATTCAGACTGACAACAACCTCCTCAAGAAAGAGATTGGAGTTCTCAAGGAGGAGACTAGATTTTTTTCTAATATGACTCTGTCAACTGAGCTAAATTTTGAAAAGGTACAATCTAATATTAATGCATTTAAGGAGAGTCACTGCTGTGGAGGAGGAAACGGCTGATTTGGCTCATAAAATCCA